>WNWK01033084.1:0-21426 GCA_009830355.1 Cherax destructor | reverse complement strand
TCACCCACTCTCTGTTTTCATGGATCCACACCAACAACAACTTCTGAACCTCATCCACTGTTTTCGATCTTTGTTTCGTTAACAAATTAACCCCTTTTGCAACATTAGCTTCCTTGATCTCATTTCTCTGTGCCAGGATAGTGCCGATAGTAGATGGAGTTTTCTTGTACATCCTGGCAAGATCACTCAGACGTACACCACTCTCATATTTTTCTATGATTTCCTTCTTCAGTTCGATGGTGTTCCTCACTCTCTTTACCACAGGGGTGCCACTAGGAAGCTTCTTTGGACCCATGGTGACTTATTTCACAGTGGCAATAACTAAACCACCAAAAAAGACACCAAATATATTGTGAATCTTTGAAAGAGCGTGCTAGGTAATGTTCTCTCAATGGTAAACAACGCTTCACTGGCGTCCTGCGCTTGCACGGAGCAGGCGGACACGTCTAATACCTTTCGGTAACCGAGGAATTTTTCGCTAACCGATTACGAAAAAAGCTTTCGGTTTCCGAAGCTTTTGTTAACGGGACCTTTCGTTAACCGAGGGTCCACTGTACATGGAAAAGCCTGTAGTTATGCAATGCATTTTGGGCAGACTTAAGACTAAACATACATTAACCCTTTCAGGGTTTCGGCTGTACTAGTACGGCTTATGCACCAGGGTTTTTGACGTACTAGTATGCCTAAATTCTAGCGCCCTCAAATCAAGCGGAAACAGGCTGGTAGGCCTAGATGTGAGAGAATGGGTCTGTGTGGTCAGTGTGCGCAGTATAAAGAAAATCCTGCACCACAGTGCGTAATGAGGAAAAAAACTCCAACCGTGTTTTTGGTTTAAAACAGCGACTTTGCAGTCTATTTTCGTATGGTATTTATGATTGTATTCTCGTTTTCTTGGTCTCATTTGATAGAATGGAAGATATATTACAGAAATAAAGATAATTTTGATTGGTTTCATGATGACAAGTACCTTGAAACTGAGCGCAAAATAGCGAAAATATTCGATTTTTGCCAATGTTCAAGAGTAAACAAATCACGCCATGCATCCAATACACATCAACTGGTAAGTCTAATATTCTTGCACAAGTGCGCTGATATTATTTATACCGTTTTTACAATGATGCAATAGTATACATAACAGAAAATCTTCTATTTTTTGTGAGAATAAAAATTCAAAATAGAAAGCAAAAGTAATGTAAGAGGAGCCTGGAGACGTGACTAATTAACATATAAAATGTTATTTTAGTGCCAGGAATGTCTGTCTCATTTATTCTGGACCCTATTTTGAAATAGGCATCTTTTGAAATTTGTGTGAAATTATAATAATAATAATAATAATAATAATTTTTATTTCAATGCATGTTACAAGTGTACAATGTTATTGGTAGTTACAATTATAAAACAATTATAAAACTGTAATGCAAGGAGAGCCACTGGCATGCCATGGCATTAGGGGCAGTTTATTCTAGAGACTTATTCACTAAGTACTTAATGCTAAAGAAATTGATTGAGTTTATTCTAGTTCTGTATTATTTAAATTATTAAATGGTTATACATACTATTAAAAGACAATACATAAGAACATAAGAAAGGAGGAACACTGCAGCAGGCCTGTTGGCCCATACTAGGCAGGTCCTTCACAATCCGTCCCACTAACAGAATATTTGCTCAACCCAATTTTCAATGCTACCCAAGAAATAAGCTTTGACAATTCTACCCACTCATGCGCGAGTCCCACTCAAATCCAACCCCTCTCACTCATGAATTTATCCAACCTAAATTTGAAACTACCCAAGGTCCTAGCTTCAATAACCCTACTAGGCAGACTGTTCCACTCATCAACTACCCTATTTCCAAACCAATACTTTCCTATATCCTTTCTAAATCTAAACTTATCTAACTTGAATCCATTATTGCGGGTTCTCTCTTGGAGAGATATCCTCAAGACCTTATTTATATCCCCTTTGTTAATACCCATTTTCCACTTGTATACCTCGATCATGTCTCCCCTCATTCTACGTCTTACAAGTGAATGTAATTTTAGGGTCTTCAATCTTTCTTCGTAAGGAAGATTTCTAATGCTATGTATTAATTTAGTCATTCTACGCTGAATGTTTTCTAACGAATTTATGTCCATTCTGTAATATGGAGACCAGAACTGAGCTGCGTAATCTAGGTGAGGCCTTACTAATGATGTATAAAGCTGTAATATAACCTCTGGACTTCTGTTGCTAACACTTCTTGATATAAATCCCAGTAATCTATTTGCCTTATTACGTACGCTTAGGCATTGCTGTCTTGGTTTAAGGTTGCTGCTTACCATCACCCCCAAGTCCTTCTCGCAATCTGTATGGCTAAGTTCTACGTATATGGCTAAGTTCTACAAGAGAAATTGGTTGAGTTTAATCTAGTTGTAGAATTTATTTCAAATTACAGTATGTTGATGCTATACTAGTATAATAACAATACTAGAAATAGTTTTTAGTTTCATCTAGATATATATTTTATTTCAAATTAAGAAAATGATGATACTATAAGATTTTAAATGACAATATGATGATATGAAATTGCAACAAGTGTTAAGGAGGATGAACATATCAAATTGAGATCTTCTTAGGTAAAATAATATTGGGTTTGGAAGTTTGTTACAGTATGAGTATTTAGTATAGGGTGAGTAGGTGATTTTTGAGAAGAGTCTTGAATTGATTTTCCGACAAGGTTAACTTGATATATACTGGTAATGAATGTCCGCCTGCTAGGCTTACTCGGATGATACTGCTTCAGAAGAGTCTCGGATGACTACACCGGCTGAGGGTAGTAAGGTAACGGTTGGTCTGACGCTGGTCTGGGAGACGCTGGAGGCAGTCACACCGGCTTGTGGGGTTCTTTTCATAGATTTGGTAATATTAACAGACGATGAGCTTGGGTTTTGGTAGCGTTTAATGAGGCGTTGGATATATGGGAGCTGAGAGCCTATGCCTGTGTCCGCCTGCTAGGCTTACTCGGATGATACTGTCTACTAGGCCGCCCGGCGCTGAGGCATTCAAAAGGCAGGCCTATGATTGGCTAATGCCAGATCACATGGGCAGAGGTTGGAAATCACGTGAACAGCCGTGGTGCAGCCGTTAGAAATACGAACCGTACAGCTCGGGCATGCTACGTATGGCGTCTCGACATACAACTATACAAACTAAGGACAACAGGCAACAACTCTCAGCTGATTGCTCAGCTGACCCAATTGCCAATTTCTGACCACTTTATTGGGTAGTTCAAATAGGGAAATTGGCAGTTTCTTGTACTCAATTGATAGAACAAATGGAATTTAGCAAAATAGCTAAAATTTTGGTAGACTGACACAATGGAATTGGCCAAAAATAGGGCTCAAAGTGGGCGAAATCGCTGATGCATAAACATCGTCGATACCGCTAACTTTGCGAGAGTATAATTCCGTTAGTTTTTCATCAAATTTCATACTTTTGGTGTCATTATGATCGGAAAAGGATTCTTTATCATTTCATAAGATTTTTTTTTTTTTCCAAAAAATTTGCGACCCTGAGAACGAGTTTGGGAGAGGGCCTGTCGACCCTGAAAGGGTTAAACTAGTTGTAGGGTAGGTCTATTACAGGGCTACTCAATTGGCGGCCCACGGTCCGAATCTGAACCTTCTGAATGTTCTACTTGGGCCACGGGCTTCAGGAGAAAGCTTAGTTAAATAACAGCTGTTACCTCGTTCAGGATCAGATGGTACACAAGAGCGGGATTAATACATTATCCTATCTGAATGGAATGCATACACTGAATGGAATACAGTATTCTAGCATAGCTAAATAGTGATATTTCCTTCCATTCACTGGTAATTCATATTGGTAATTATCACTTGTGCAGTGAAGTTGACTTTTTTTGGCATTTTGGAAAATGAGTTTGGCAGCATATGGGCTAGGAAGTCTGGCGACCCTGGTGCAACTTTGAATTTCGGGAAAGGTTGTTCATTTGTGTTTATGTAAGGTTTGATTTTGGGTTTTCTCATTTTATTTTTAGCAAGTTTGATTTTAATTTGCTGTGCCCACCTCTTTTATGAATAAGTATGTTGGTGGGGTATTTAGTATTGAATCGTGTTATGATCAAATTCTTCACATCAATGTTTAATGAAATTGTTTAAAAATTTTCCTCATTCTGGTTGTTCCTAATTTATGTGGAGTGGATATAAAACATGTTTTATTTTAAATCTTGTTGTCGTGTAATTTATATTATATACCATTCTGTTAATCAGTATACAGTGGAACCCTGGTTAACGAACACCCCGGAAATCGTGCAATTATGTAAGTATAATATTGTAAGTGCTTGTGGAAGTGTATTTTTGGGGGTCTGAAATAGACTAACCTAAATGACATTTTTTCTTAAGGAAGTAAATTCGTTCGGTAATGGCACTTGAGCAGGCTTCTGCAATGAATTTTTTTCGTTAACCGGGGTTCCACTGTATATATTAATTTTTTAGTTTGAAAACTCCATTTAAACCAATTTGAGTAAGAAAAAAAAATCTAAAACTTGTTTGATATAATGTAAAAATGATTTTTCCCACTATATTTATCTTCATATTTTGTAAATTTTTATAAGATGAGGACTGAAAATGAAGTTCATAGAAAATGATGAGTACACTGCCCTATACTCGGATTTGTTGCTTTGCATACATTGGTACTTGTCCAAGTGGGCCTTTGCTCATAGTAGTTGAATAGCCCAGTTCTATTACATAAATGTTCATGAAAATTTAATGAAGTTATATGGAGTTAGGCAAATTAAGTACGTACAATGATACACAAATAACCCACATATAGAAGAGAGGAGCTTATGACGATATTTCGGTCTGACTTGGACTGAAAGAGATCACAGTCATCCTATTGATTGGTCTTCTGCTAAAACTGTTTACCCTACGTCCAACTTTCACAGTCGCCGTCTTGTTGAATCCTCCCTTATACACAACTTTCCTTGTATGAATCTGAGTCCTGGCTTTGTCTCTGTTGATGCTTTCCTTTCCCATTACATTGTTAAATGCTCCAAACTTCAGTACACCCGTGACTTAACCTGATTCTTTTTTCCCTTCTCCCTCTTCCTCTTTCCTCTTTCTCCTCTGTGTTTTCTTTCTTTTGCCTTGTTTCTGTGGTTTATTAATCTTTTTCCGTCTCTGTGCTCTTGCCCCTACCCTATGTGGGCAGCTAGCTCCCTTGCAGTGCTCTTTCTCAGTATTTGACTGAGTCCACCACCACTACTACTACTACCACTATTACTCCTCCTCCACTCTCTCTTGTTCCCGCCCCTGTCGGCTTGCCTCTATATAAACTCCCTCCTCTCTTCTTTTTGTTAGTGTGACTTTGTAAATGGTCCAAGTCGGACTGAAACGTCGTCGTAAGCTCCTCTCTTCTATATGCGGGTTATTTGTGTATTGTTCCAGTCACAGTATTGTGCCTTTTTTTGTTATTTACGTACATTGATTATTGTAGCTGATGACTCCTGAGTGTTACAACAGATATGGAGGCATGCAATTTTAAGTACAATGAAAATTCATGAAAAATCTTGCAATAACCTTTTATTGTTACAACAGTTATGGATACAAGAAATTAAGTACAATGATCATTCTGTTTAAAAAACTTGTTACAACAGCTGTCAGACTAAAGGAATTTGTAACATGTGGTACAAAATGTGTATGTAAAAGAATAGTGGAGATGAGGTACTTGCGGACGAATACTGGATTAATACTCGATAGGCAGGTTTCAAAGATGTGTTTGAACTATATATTGCTATCAAGAATCACATTAGGGTATGGAGGTGCTCTTGTACAATAGCTTCAAAGCAGTTGGCAGAAAGGGAACTTTTGAAGAGTGAGGGCATGTGTTTATCTGGCACCTGCTTGAGTGATCATTTGAATAGCAGCATTTTGTTCAGTTATTATCTGGTTTAGGTGATTTGCTGTTGTAGATCACCAGGCACAAATTCTATAGGCGAGTTAAGGATAGATTACACAATAGTACAGAGTAAATAATGTTGCTTGAAGCACAAAGAATCTTAGATAGGATGACCATTGTTTTTGAGACCTTCTTGGATATGAGTGTTGAATTTAAATTGCTTTTGTGGTGCAGACCTAAGAATTTTCCCTCATTTTCTCTTATAATTAGTTTATCACTTACCATTATATTAAGCTGTGCATTTTTAGCTCTGTTGGTCTTTAGGTTGTCATCCAAGTATAGCTTTACTAACTCATCTTTAACAATGTTGTTGAGGACAGATGAATCTATGAAAGCTGAGGTGAACCATAGAATAGATGAGGAGAAAAAAGGTAGGTGATGTGTGTAGGTGTCTGTGGAAAGACAGAAGTTTATCACTGGAGGCAAAAAAGGGAATGAACTAGAGCATATTGGCTCCAGCACTTTCATCTGGGTGTGAGGCATGGGCTTTGAATGTTGCAGCATAAAGGATGTTAAAGGGAGTGGAGATGATATATTTGAGAGCAGTGTGGTGGGAATATTATGCAGAGAATCAGAGAGTAGAAATTAGAACTGTGTGGGGTCACCAAGTATGTAATTCAAATGACTGCAGAGTTGAGATGGTTTGGGCATTTAGAAAGGATGGAGAGGGGTATATAAATTTGGAATGGAAGGAAGGAGTAAAGGAAGGCTTGAGAGCTAGGGGCTTGAGGATTCAGCAAGCTTTTGTGAGCATGTTAAATTGGAAAAAAAGTGTTTTTTAATGCTAAATGTGCTGTTGAAGTGTGAGTGAAGTAACATTTATGAAAAGATTCAGAGTTTAGTATTGGAGATGGGAAGGGCAGTGTTTGCATTTTGATGGAGGGGTGGGGATGTAATGTCAGCACACTTAAGGCAAGAAGGTAATTGACTGAATAATTGTGAAATTGTTTCCTTTTTTGGGGTCACTCCTTCATTAGTGAGAAATGACTAATTAAGTAAAAAATATATATTGTCACAGTTTTATAGCAAATGAATGCCCTTATTTAAAAAACCTTTAGAGTATAATAAACATTATAGAATTTATTATTTTTATAATTTAATTTTCATTTCTTTCTCAACTTTTTGTCATAGGAAACTGGTAACAAATCTAGAAAGCCATGCAACAGATCCAGTGTCCATGAGAACCTTAGTGTGCGGGGAATGATGACTCACCCTGACCATGCCCTTGTCACCAAACGAAGAGGGAACAATCCTACCAATGTCAAACAGGAAAATGATGGTGAGTTTTTATTACTGTAATTATGTAATGAATATAAAATAGTAAAATTCTGGTTATTGAGCATTCAAGTTTTGAAAGAAAAATATTCTCGGATACAGAGAAGGATAACGAAGTTGATCCCAATTATTAGACACCTTTTCTATGAAGATAGGCTGAAGGTGCTGAATTTGAATTTGGGAAAGCCGTAGAATGAAGGGAATGTACGAAAGTATAGTGGTACCAATACTCTTATATGGGTGTGAAGCATGGGTTGCAAATGCTGCAGCGATGAGGCAGCTGGAGGCAGTGGAGATGTCCTGTTTAAGGGCAATGTGTGGTGTAAATATTATGCAGAGAATTCAGTGTGTGGAAATCAGGAGGAGGTGTGCAGTTACTAAAAATATTAGTTAGAGGGCTGAGGAGTGGTTATTGAGATGGTTTGGACATGTACAGAGGATTGAGAGTATATAAATCTGTAGTGGAGGGAAGGCGGGGTAGGGGTCGGTCTAGGAAAGGTTGGAGGGAGGGGGTAAAGTAAGTTTTGTGTGCGAGGGGCTTGGACTTCCAGCAAGCGTGCGTGAGCATGTTAGATAGGAGCAAATGGAGACAAATGGTTTTTACTACTTGACGTGCTGTTGGTGTAAGCAAGGTAACATTTATGAAGGGATTCAGGGAAACCAGCAGGCCGGACTTGATTCTTGGAGATGGGAAGTACAGTGCCGGCACTCTGAAGGAGGGGTATTAATGATGCTGTTTTATAATTGTACTATAAGCATGCTTCTGGCAAGACAGTGATGGAGTGAATGATGAAAGTTTTCCTTTTTCGGGCCACCCTACCTTGGTGGGAAATGACCGATGTGTTAATAAAATAAATAAAAAATAAATGTACAGGCATACTGGAGTGAGAGATATGGGAGAAAGTGTAAAATAAACCCAGTGAGGAGCAGGGGTGCGGTGGGGACAATACAGGAGCACTGTATTAACATCCGGGGTCCCAGACTATTCAACATCTTACCAGAAGATATCCGAAACACGGCTGGAACCAGTGTAGAAGCCTTCAAGAGGAAACTGGACAAATATCTTCACCAGGTGCCAGATCAACCAGGCTGTGATGGATATGTGGGGCAGCGGGCCTCCAGCAGCAACAGCCTGGTTGACCAGGCAAGCACCAGACGAGCCTGGCCCATGGCCGAGCTCAGAGAGTAGATACTCTCGAAACTCTTCAAAGGTATATCAAAGGTAAAGGTAAGGCATACCTCACTAATACGGCGAGTTAGGTTCCAGATCACTGCTGTAAAAGCACAATACCGTGACTGGAACAAAACACAAATAACCCGCACATAGGAGAGGGGAGCTTACGATGAAGTTTCGGTTCGACTTGGACCAAGTCGGACTGAATTGTGTAATGGTCCAAGTCGGATGGAAATGTCGTTGTAAGCTCCTCTCTCCTATGTGCGGGTTATTTGTGTAAATATCATTTAAAGTGAATCACAGCCTTTTTTTTTTTCACCTGCCAGTGCACGTAAAAGTCTAAAAACATGTTTACACTATCATTTATTAAGTATGCAATAACCACAAGGCCTTCAAAAAAAATGCAAAAGTAAATACAGGTGGGCCCCTTATACAGTAGGTTAGGTTCTGCGTTACTGTGTATAGTGAAACATAACCTTTTTTCACTTTCAAATGCATATAAAAGCCTGATAACATATTTACACTATCATATATTAAGTGAGCAATAGAGCTAAGCCTAAAAAATGTATACTATACAGTACGTACACACATTATTTGTTCTTCTTTCAACGCACTGGCTGTATCCCACCAAGGCGGGATGGCCCAAAAGGAAAAATGAAAGTTTCTCCTTTTACATTTAGTAATACAGTGGTACCTCTACTTACGAGCAGCTCCCAACTCGAACAATTATGTAAGTGTATTTTTGTAGGTTCTTTTGTAAGTGTATTTTTGGGGGTCTGAAATGGATTAATCTAATTTTCATTATTTCTTATGGGAAAAAATTCCTTCGGTATCGGCACTTGAATAGCCGTCTGGAACGAATTTTGCTTGTAACTCGAGGTACCACTGTATATACAGGAGAAGGGGTTACTAGCCCCTTGCTCCTGGCATTTTAGTCGCCTCTTATGACACGCATGGCTTACGGATGAAGAATTCTGTTCCACTTCCCCAATGGAGAGCACATTAGTTACTTACCTTATAATATTTTGATCCTTAGCTTATAGTATAGGAAGTCTGAATAAATGAAGAATAGGTATACAGTGGTCCCTCGGTTTTTGTGCATCTCCAAACTCGAACATTTATGTAAGTGTATTTTCGTAAGTGCTGTTGCAAGTGTATTTTTGGGGGTCTAAAATAGACTAATCTACGTGACATTATTTCTTAAGGAAGTAAATTCGTTCAGTAATGGCACTTGAGCAGCATTCTGGAACGAATTTTCGGCGAAAACCGAGGACCACTGTAATTGAAAATCGCTGCATTAGCAAAACACTGTAAAGTGAAGCATTGTAAAGCACTTCGCTTTACAGCTACAGTACTGTATTGCTAACCTTAAAATATTTTCGTCCTTTGCTTATCGTGACTGACAAATGAACATTTTAGAAGTAATTATCGAAGGAAGGCTGAAGGGCAAGAGTGGAGTCTTGCCTTAATGTTGATGGCTGTTGAATGGTAGGGATACTTGCTGTTGAAGGTTGCGATGGCTGTGGCACTTTCTTAATAAAGAATTTTTTTTGTAGCATGCTGTATCATTATATAGTAACAAAAAAGACACAATACCGCGACTGGAACAATACACACACAACCCGCACATATAAAAGGAGAGGAGCTTACGACGACGTTTCGGTCTGACTTGGACCATTTACAAAGTCACACTAACACGAAGGACAGGAGGAAGGGGTATTTATAGGCAGGCAGACAGGGGAGGGCACAGGTTTTGCCTTTTCCGTGTACCGCAAGCCTATGCACAGTGGTATGTACATTCACTACTTTTTTTTATCATGCTTCCTCTGTCAAGAAAAGTGTTTTTATCTCCCTCTTTCTCCATGCTCTCCGCATTTGTGATCCTCAGTTCCTTGAAGCAGAAATTTCCACTCTTCATAATTCATTTTCCCGTCTTGGCTACCCTTCCCATTTCATAGACTGCTTTCTCTCGTGCCAAACGGACTTTCTTCTCTCCTAAAACCTCTACTCCTGGGAACTCTCCTGTCCTCTGCCTTCCCTACATCTCTGGTCTCTCTAATCTCAACAACTCTCTCCATTCCTTAGACATCAAACTTACCTTTCGCCAGACTAACACTCTTCGCACTAATCTAGTTCATACCTCCCCTCCCTCTACAGATTCTCCTGGTGTTTACTCTATTTCTTGCTCCTCCTGTCCTCTTCAGTACGTCGGAGAAACTGGCCGATCTCTTTCTGACAGACTTAGGGAGCACAAAAATAGTGTTAGGCTTGGCGACACTAATAATGCTCTTTTCTGTCATGTCAGAGATCACAGTCATCCTATTGATTGGTCTTCTGCTAAAACTGTCTACCCTACGTCCAACTTTCACAGTCGCCGTTTGGTTGAATCCTCCCTTATACACAACTTTCCTGTATGAATCTTAGCCCTGGCTTTGTCTCTGTAGATGCTTTCCCTCCCATTACATTGTTAAATGCTCCAAACTTCAGAACACCGTGACTAACCTGATTCCTTCCCTCTTTCTCTTCCCCCTTCTCCTCTTTCTCCTTTCTCCTCTGGGTTCTCTTTCTTTTCTTTTCTTTTGCCTTGTATTTGTCCTCTATTTTATTTTATTTTATTTTTCCCCACTGTGTTCTTGTTCTTACCCTTACCTGCCGTCAGCGTCTTTGCAGTGCTCCTTTCCTAGCTTATGACTGACTCCACTACTACTACCACTACCACCATCACTACTACCTCCATTACCCCTCCACCACTTTCTTGTGCCCTTCCCTGTCTGCCTGCCTATAAATACCCCTTCCTCCTGTCCTTCGTGTTAGTGTGACTTTGTAAATGGTCCAAGTCGGACCGAAACGTCGTCGTAAGCTCCTCTCCTTTTATATGTGCGGGTTGTGTGTGTATTATTATGTAGTATTTTACTCACTGTAGAACTTTCAAAATTGGTGTCAATCCTCTCAAAGCCTGCCACTACTGTATCAAGTAAGCCAACATAATGTTCTAAATACTATACTATACTTCGTAGTCATTTCAGCAATGCTCACTGGATTTTCATCAGTAGATAATTTCATCTCAAGAAGTAACCTTTTTCTCCATGGGAAAGTGGAACAGAATTCTTCTTCCGTAAGCCATGCATGTCGTAAGAGGCAACTAAAATACCAGGAGCAAGGGACTAGTAACCCCTTCTCCTGTATACATTACTAAAATTATGAAGAGAAACTTGTTTTTCTTTTTGGGCCACCCTGCCTCGGTGGGATACGGCTGGTTTGTTGAAAGAAGAAAGAAGTAACCTTTTTTCCTTGTCTACCAAAAGCATAATTTCTAGCTTTTGACATAGGGGCCATTGTACTATAATTAATAATTACAATAATAACACAAGTAAAAAGTTTGAAAACTTTTGAAAATTGCCAGAATATGACATTGAGACAGGAAGTGCACAAATGTTGTAAACAGGCAGAGCGTGGGTAACAAAATGGCATTGGTTAGCTGATGTGTGCATCACTGCCGAAAATAATATATATGAGCATAATTGAAAAGCACCGTATTAGTGAAGCACCATATTAGCGAGGTATGCCTGTACACTTAACGTTGTCGATAGGTTCTTGGAAACTGTGACTTTAGGCGAAATGACATACTATAACGAAACCAATTTTACCATAGGCTAATTGATATAAACATCAGGGGTGCAGCGTGCATCTTTAGCACTCATTGCAACTCCACACAGACTGGCCCTGGCCAGGAATTGATTTTTTTCATCAACGTTATAATGAAATGACACTGAACAAAATGATGTTAAGTGAGGACTTACTCTATATATGTACCATATTCAGTTTAGTGAGTTTTTAACAACATTGAAGGATGAAGGCTATATAATTATTTTATATCTTATGAGTTTGTGAAAGGTACACAGTAAATCCAAATACAGTGGACCCTTGGTTTTCGTCGATAATTCTTTCCAGAATGCTGTTCGAGTGCCGTTACCGAACGAATTTGTTCCCATAAGGACGAATGTAAATTAGATTAGTCGTTTCAGACCCCCAAAAATACACTTACAAAAGCACTTACAAAAATACACTTACAAAAGCACTTACAAAAATACACTTACATAATTGTTCGAGTTGAGAGCTGTATGAAAACCGAGGGTCCACTGTATGTACTTTATTTTGCCCGTGATGATAAAGAAATATTCAATTATTTTAGAGCTGTATGAGGGCTTGAAAAGAGCTCAAAGAAGTCGCCTTGATGATCAGCGAGGAACAGAAATAAACTTTGAACTTCCAGATTTTCTCAAGTGTGACCAGCCTCAGGTATGTAAAACTTATAGCTTAAATGGCAAAAGATGCCTGTATTATTAATGTAGAGCTTGTACATTGTGTAAAAAATTTGTGCAAAATGGGATACTGTACATACTGTACTTACATGTGTTGGAACATCAGATAGTTTTACCTATTTCAAATCTCTCTGCTTTTTAGTATCATTTCATTGTTATACTTTATGTTGTATATTTTTTTGTGTTGCAGTATAGTGTAGTATCAATCTGCCTTGACTTATCTAATTTTTTGGAGGGAACCTACTATTACATATTTTGGGTATATATAAACATATAGTATTAACAAAGCTGAAAGGCACATAGCATAATTCACTGAACAGAAGGTTTGAACCCATGGCAAGCCAATCTTGCAACTAGCATAGGCCCCATGCCACAGCCATGCTGCTGAGAGATTCATTTGGGAAAACTTTGTATTTGTAGTCACAATGGAGCCTATGTTAACCTACCTGTTGTGTACAGAAACACACAGTTTGGCAAATCTTATTAAGCTGGCCTGGTTCAGTGAGCAGTATACTGGCCTGGTAGTTTCAGGATTGTCTTGCAGTGTGTTCAAACCCTCCACTCAGTTTACAACTGTCATTATGAGTTCCCGAGTCATGCATATAACAGTTAACCCTCTGAAGGTCTGTCCCATAGTTCTACAGCTTTGAAGCCAGGGTCCAAGCTGTAGTACTATGTCATGAGCTCAGCTCACTCAGATAAGCTGTGAGTGGTAAATTTGGGCATAGATATAAGAGAATGCATCTATGTGGTAAGTGTGCACCATATAAAACAAATCCTGCAGTGTGCAGTGCATAATGAGAAAAAAAACTGTGACCATATTTTTGGATTAAAACAACGACTTTACGGTGTATTTTCATATGGTTTTTACAGTTGTATTTGCATTTTTTATCTCATTTGATAGAATGGAAGATATATTACAGAAATAGAGGTGATTTTGATTGGTTTTAGTACCGAAAATAGCATGAAATTGAGCTCAAACTAGCGGAAATGTTCGATTTTTGCCGATGTTCAAGAATAAACAAATCACGTCATGCGTCCAATACATGTCAACTGGTGGGTCTAATATATGTTCACAAATGCACTGATATTATTTATACAATTACAGTGGACCCCCGGATTTCGTACTGCTCCCAACTTGAACAATTATAAATAACAAAAAAGGCACAATACCGTGACTGGAACAATACACACACAACCCGCACATATAAAGGGAGAGCTTAGACGATTTGATGACTTGGACCATTTACAAAGTCACTTTTGTAAATGGTCCAAGTCATATAACATCGTCTAGCTCCTCCCTTTTATATGTGCGGGTTGTGTGTGTATTGAACAATTATGTAAGTGTATTTTTGTAAGTGCTTTTGTAAGTATATTTTTGGGGTCTAAACGGACTAATCTAATTTACATTATTCCTTATGGGAACAAATTCGTTTGGTAACGGCACTCGAATAGCATTCTGGAACGAATTATGGCCGATAACCGGGGGTCCACTGTATTACAAAATTGCATATCAATAAATCTTCTATTTTTTGGTGTGAATAAAAATTCTTTGTGATTAAAAAAATCAAAATGGAATTTATCTGTAAGGCCTGGAAATGTAACTAATAAACAGAGAAAATGTTATTTTAGTGCCAGGAATGCCTGCATTGTTTATTCTGGACACTGTTTTGAAATTGGAATATTTTGAACTTTGTGTGAAATTGGCCAAATTACCAATTTCTGATCACTTTATTGGGTAGTTAAAATAGTTGATTGGGAAGTTTCTTGTGCTTAGTCAATAAAATAGAAGTGATACTAGTGAAATACTGTACCCAAAAATTTGGTCGACTGGAATAATGTAATTGGCCTAAAATCGGAGTCAAAGTGGGCAAAATCGGAGATGCGTAAATATCGCTGATGCGGCAAAATTTGCAATAGTGTAATTTCATCAGTTATCCATCAAATTTCGTACTTTTTGTTTTATTACCTTCAAAAAAAGATTCTACCATTTCATAAGAAAAATATTTTTTTTTTTTTTAAATTCTTGGACCCTGTGGACAAAACGTAAAGCTACGGGGGTGGACCGTCAAAGGGTTAAATGCATTTAGTCATTGTCACTCAACATGTAATTAAAGATATCTTTAGCACTATTTATTATTTTAGTATTTTTGCTCTGTTGTTGCAGGTCAGGTGCAGCACAATATAAATTTTCAAGAATCTTTTCCATAAAGGTATACTTCCACAAGGCGTGTCTAATTATTTTATACTTTTGAGTGGTTTACTGTCTTGTCACAGCTATGTGTTTTTGTAGCAGTTTGTTTTGTATTTCAAGTACTATAGGTAGTAGTTTAGAATTTTTGTCCACTCAGGTCATGAATTATAAGTACAGCCTCTTCTCACTTACTGACGAAGTTCCGTTCCGAAGACCACGTTGGTAAACAAATTCATTGCTAATCGAGGAATCACCCCTTTCTGACACTTCAAAAGTGTCACCACCCAAAATTAAAACATTCAGTTTTACGTTTGCTGGGAAATTCCTTTCAATATGTTTATTATTAACGGTAATACAACATAAAATAGGTCAATGACTTACTTCCGAGATATTCCAGAAAACACGTGCATAGCTGATTACTTGGGATTTTTTTTTTCGAGAAAATTGCACTTTTTTCAGTCTTTGCATAGGATAAGAGTGATATTCTATAGTTACCCTTCAGGCACATAGAGCGTAACATTTTTTTGTAATGGTCACGGTCACTTTTTTTTTTTGTCCCTCCCAGCCCTCCACCCTTCAATACCTCTCTATATAATGTCAGTTTTTATTAATTTGGGCATCTTTACCATGCTTCTATGTTATTTATGTTATACCTAATATTATTCTGGAATAAATATGATAGGTAGATAACCTTTATTGATAGTAATAATATAATTACAGCCTCTCCTCACTTTACGATGGAGATAGGGACCTAAGACCCCGTCAGTAAACAAATTTGTCACTAAACGAGGAGCATACTATAACGCTAGTGGATTTGCATCAACCATCTTTGATATTGTTTTAATGTCCGAGGCGTTGGTAAACGAGTACGTTGCATACAATATTTTATATGGGAAATTATGAGTTACTGAGACACTGCCCACTTCTCCTACTGCTATAGCTCTGCCCACTTTGTAACGATGCCAAATGGTGAATTAAATACATTTACAGTGGTACCTCTACTTACGAGCAAAATTCGTTCCAGTCTGCTATTCAAGTGCCGATACCGAAGGAATTTTTTCCCATAAGAAATAATGAAAATTAGGTTAATCCATTTCAGACCCCCAAAATTTTTTTTATTAACACATCGGCCGATTCCCACCAAGGCAGGGTGGCCTGAAAAAGAAACACTTTCATTATCATTCACTCCATCACTGTCTTGCCAGAAGGGTGCTTTACACTACAGTTATAAAACTGCAACATTAACACCCCTCCTTCAGAGTGCAGACACTGTACTTCCCATCTCCAGGACTCAAGTCCGCCTGCCGGTTTCCTGAATCCCTTCATAAATGTTACTTTGCTCACACTCCAACAGCACGTCAAGTATTAAAACCATTTGTCTCCATTCACTCCTATCAAATACGCTCACACATGCTTGCTGGAAGTCCAAGCCCTCGCACACAAAACCTCTTTTACCCCTCCTCCAACCTTTCCTAGGCTGACCCTACCCCGCCTTCCCTCCACTACAGATTTATACACACTCGAAGTCATTCTGTCTCGTTCCATTCTCTCTACATGTCCGAACCACCTCAACAACCCCTCCTCAGCTCTCTGGATAATAGTTTTGGTAATCCCGCACCTCCTCCTAATTTCCAAACTCCGAATTCTCTGCATTATATTCACACCACACATTGACCTCAGACATGACATCTCCACTGCCTCCAGCCTTCTCCTCGTTGCAACATTCATCACCCATGCTTCACACCCATATAAGAGTGTTGGTATAACTATACTCTCATACATTCCCCTCTTTACTTCTATGGACAAAGTTCTTTGTCTCCACAGACTCCGAAGTGCTCCACTCACCCTTTTTCCCTCATCAATTCTATGATTCACCTCATCCTTCATAGACCCATCTGCTGACATGTCAACTCCCAAATATCTGAATACATTCACCTCCTCCATACTCTCTCCCTCCAATCTGATATCCAATCTTTCGTCACCTAATCTTTTTGTTATCCTCATCACCTTACTCTTTCCTATATTCACTTTCAATTTTCTTCTTTTACACACCCTACCAAATTCATCCACCAACCTCTGCAACTTCTCTTCAGAATCTCCCAAAAGCACAATGTCATCAGCAAAAAGCAACTGTGACAACTCCCACTTTGTATTTGATTCTTTATCTTTTAAACCCACACCTCTTGCCAAGACCCTCGCATTCACTTCTCTTACAACACCATCTATAAATATATTGAACAACCACGGTGACATCATACATCCTTGTCTAAGGCCCACTTTTACTGGGAAATAGTCCCCCTCCCTCCTACACACTCTAACCTGAGCCTCACTATCCTCATAAAAACTTTTCACTGCTTTCAGTAACCTACCTCCTATTCCATACACCTGCAACATCTGCCACATTGCCCCCCTATCCACCCTATCATACGCCCAAAAATATACTTATAAAAGCACCTACAAAAATACACTTACATAATTGTTCGAGTTGGGAGCTGCTCGTAAGTGGAGGTACCACTGAATTAGAAAGAAATAATAAAATAAAAATGAAACTCCAACTTGATAACTTTATTTTAATTTGCATAACTCTAATATATTACAGAAAAAATAAAAAAGTAAAATACACATACGAGTTAAGCTTACAGAAAAATAGCTTAAGAATCTGGCAACATTTTGGTATAAGTATCATCTTTGTACTATGTTTCTACAAAGAATTATAGTCATTTTACAAAAATTATTTTTATGACGTGGCAAGTAATATACAGTAGGGCCCCACTTATATGGCAGGTTAGGTTCCAGGCTACTGCCGGAAAGCAGACATCGCCGGAAAGTAGAACACCATTTTTTTTCCACTTATAAATGCATATAAATGCCAGATAACAAGTTTACACTAAGATATATTAAGTTAGCAATAGAACTAGGCATTAAAAAACAATAAAAAGTAAAATACACACACAGTACACTCCTTATTTACTTCAAAATATTTATAGTCTTACTGTATTTATTGTTAGAAGTCACGTGTGGGTAGGTATGGTAGCCCTCCTGGCCGCCCCACCCACACATAATATACTCCAAGGCTTAACCCTTTCAGGGTCTGTGCCGTAGTTCTATGGCTTTGAGTTGAGGGTCCAAACCGTAGTTCTACGCCATGAGCTCAGCTCACTCAGATAAGCTGTGAGCGGCAAATTTGGGCCTAGATATGAGAGAATACATTTATGTGGTAAGTGTGCACCACATAAAACAAATCCTGCAGCACACAGTGCATAATGAGAGAAAAAAAACTGAGACCGTAATTTTCGATTAAAACAGTGACTTTGCAGTGTTTTTTCGTATGCTTTTTATAGTTGTATTTGCAATTTCTAGGTCTCATTTGATAGAATGGAAGATATATTACAGAAATAGAGATGATTTTGATTGGTTTTAGTACTGGAAATGGCTTGAAACTGAGCTCAAAATAGCAGAAATGTTAAATTTTTGCCGTTGTTCAAGAGTAAACAAATGACCTCACACATCTAATACGTGCCAGCTGGTGGGTCTAATATACGTTCACAAATGTGGTGATATTATTTATACAATTATTACAATATTGCATAACAGTAAATCTTCCATTTTTTTGGTTTGAATAAAAATTCATTATGTGAATAAAAATCAAAATGGAATTCATTTGTAAAGACTGAAAACGTAACTAATGAACAGAGGAAATGTTACTGTAGTGCCAGGAATGCCTGCATTGTTTATTCTGTACCCTATTTTGAAATTGGAATATTTTGAACTTTGTGTTAAATTGGCTAAATTACCAATTTCCGATCACATTATTTTGTAGTTGAAACAGTTGACTGGGCGATTTCTTGTGCTCAATCGATAGAATCAAAGTAATACTAGCGAAATAGCTAAGAATTTTGTCGACTGGAATAATGTAATTATCCTAAAATGGGAGTCAAAGTCGGGAAAATCACCAATGCGTAAATATCGCTGACGCATCAAAAATTCGTGAGAGCATAATTTCGTAAATTTTCCATCAAATTTCGTACTTTTTTTTTTATTACCTTCAGAAAAAGATTTTTTACCATTTCATAAGAATTTTTTTTTTTTTTTTTAAATTCTTGGACCCTGGCACACACTTTGAAATTTGGCCTCTGGACCCTGAAAGGGTTAAAGCACTCTAAAGTGATAAAATGCATATAGAGTACACTCATTACTTACCTTAAAATATTTGTAGTCTTAATGTAGGGTGAGAGGTGAAAAGTATTTATTTGTGGAAAGGAGGTAGGGTAGCCAGCCTGGCCACCCCACCCACTATGTAAACAAACAGACGAAGCGTCTGGTTATGGTTCATACAAACACCTTATATTGTGTACAAGTTGTCTCCACAGTAGTACAGTAGAATAAAAACCAACACTTCCATTCTCATGTAACATCATTTTTAGAAGGAATGACGCTCTGACAAGTTAGTACAG
The DNA here is from genome assembly GCA_009830355.1 of Cherax destructor. Lineage (NCBI taxonomy): Eukaryota > Metazoa > Arthropoda > Malacostraca > Decapoda > Parastacidae > Cherax > Cherax destructor. Next base: position 2,053 of record WNWK01033084.1, on the reverse strand, counting down.
AATAAATAAACAGCAACACTCCCATTCTCATGCAACACACCATTTTTAGAGTGAATGATATTACTATTATTATTATAAAAAAGAAGCGCTAAACCCACAAGGGACATGAATAGCTATAGAGTGAAGGCATACGAAAGAAATATTTTTCTACAGTTGACTAGAGAAAACGTAATTTTTCCGACTCTCCTACAAACCGCTTGGTAAACAAATCTCATATTTTTTTCAATTTTTATATTGTGGGTGTATGTTTCATGCTTATATGTTATGTAGCGTGTTTATTACATAATTTTGAAAAAAAATATCATAGATGGATTAATGGAAAATAAAATAAGACATTTAATGTGCCCAGGAGTGATTATTATTAGTATGTACAGTGGTACCTCGACTTACGATATTTTTTCATTCCAGAATGCTGTTCAAGTGCCATTACCAAACAAATTTATCTCCATAAGAAATGATGTAAAATAGACTAGTCCTTTTAGAACCCCAAAATTACACTTACAAAAGCATTTAAAAAAATCAACTTACATAAAAGGGTGTGTTTGGGGACCATCGTAAGTCGGGGTACCACTGTATTACATAATGTTTTCCCTCTGCCTAGCAACCACACCTCCATAGCATATAAACAGCTGTTTATATGCTATGTAACATGTTTCTTATATACTGTAATTTTGAAGAAAATACATAATATGTTTCTTATATAATTTTGAAGAAAATATCATAGATGGATTACTGAAAATGTCTATATTAACATAAAATAAGACATTTAATGTGCCCAAGAGTGATTATTATTACATAATAGAGAGATGTGCTCATGGAGAATGTAAACAAACCGGGTGGCGCGCGCTGTATTTGAAAGACCGCTCGCTGTATAAAAAGTTTTGGTCATAATTTGAAATCACCGTATTAGCAGAACGCTATAGGAGAGAGGGAGAGGCCAGCAGAAGGAGCATTCAGTATCTGGTGAGTCGTCATGGGCGTCGGGTACTAGCCGTGGTGCTAATAAAATGTTGTGTAATTACGTTAATATTAGTAATAAAGGTTATCTATCACATTTATTCCAAATTGATATCAGAAACACGATAAATACCCTAGAACTGTAATAAAGATGCCAAAATGAATAATATATGCTATATTTCATAAGTGGGGTTTACCTCTGATCTATAACGAAAGAAAACGGTATTCACATCAGGGCAAACACTCCTATATCACTCTTATAAGAAAAAAAACACAAAAATAGCTTGATTTTTCCTTATCTTTTTTCCGAGTCATATGCTATGCTCTCCGTCTCATGGCATCTTAAGAAAAGATTAAACTCGGTGAACAAGGTATGTCGATGGTAATAATAATTTATAATAATAATAATTTATAATAGTAATAATTTATAATAATAATAAATAATCACTCTGGAGCACTTTAAATGTCATACGTATTTCGTATAGGTTTGGTAGCTGACATTTAAAGCACTCCAGAGCGATTATTTACAGTCATCCCTCGGTTTTCGGTTTTAATCCGTTCCAGATGGATCGGCTAAAACCAAAATCGGCGAAAACCAAAACTATTTTCCCCATAAGAAATAATGGAAATTCAATTAATCCGTTTCAGAAACCCAGAAGTTTGGAAAAAAAAAAATTTTGGGGCCTTAAAGATAGATTTACATGCACAAATGAATGAAATGAATGTGGCACTTACCCTTACTGAAGACTGATGGTGTTGGATGGAAGAGAGATAGGAGGGAGAGGGTAGAAACCCTACTTTTTGGAAGGGGAATCCTCCATAAGGACTCTAGGTAACAAGTCCTCATCTGGGGTCACTTCCTTCTTTGTCTTTTAATCCCACTAGGACCAGCTTGTGATTCACTGCACACCTGTGGCACTAAATATCTCTCCAGAGAGCTCTGTATCTGGCGGCTCTTTAAAATGTCCCTAAAATGGGACATGGAATTGTCATTGTAAAAGTAGCCAGCACGGATTGCAACATCTTTGTCAGGGTGATGTTCCTCCACAAATGATTGCACCCTACTCCACATTGCACAAATCTCCTTAATCTCTGA
>WNWK01033083.1:0-21427 GCA_009830355.1 Cherax destructor | reverse complement strand
ATGACCCCCGAATCATGACGTGCCCACCTTGAAGACAGGAACCCGCAGAAAAACCAAATCTTTAAATGGGCCGAAAAAAATTTGAGAAATGAGAAATTTCAATTCTCAATAGGAAAAGGGAAATTAAAACTCGGGGTCAAAACAATTCCAACCCAAAGAGCAAAAAAAATGCAAAGACCTGGGAGTGATCATGTCAGGGATCCCCAAGGCCATAAAAAAGTAGCAATTCATCTGCTAAAAAATGACAGGATGGAAAGAAACCTTCAAAACCGGGGGTTGGCCCCCTTTTGACATTTTAAATCGCTTTTCTATCTAGGGGAAATTTCCCCAAAGGCCCTTTTTTGGCGGGTGTTGTGTTGAAAATGTGCAAAAGAAACCCCCGGCCGCTAAGTGCGATAAACCACCTAAACTACGGGGAAACTTTTGAATTTCCCAAAACCTGTACTTTAGAACGGGGGGGAGAGATCATTATTATATCCCGGGGGGAAAATTTCTAGGGCTTAGTACCAAATTTGCCCAAAAAAATCCTCCCTACGAAAAAAAAGACTCGGCAGGCGATGAAACACCCCCCAAGAAAGCATTTTACACGTTGAGGACAAACAATAAGTGTCAGGGCCCAAGTTTTTCAACCCTCCCCCCCAAATCGGGGTGATTCCCAACAAACCCCCGGCTGTCTTCAAGAGGCTGGACGGCATAAAGTCGGTCCCTGACCAGCCGGGCTGTTTTTACTTTGGGACCCGTGGGCCAGCAGTAAAAACGGTTGATCAGGCTCTGGTCAACGGAGGCCGGTCACGGACCGGGCGGGGGCGTTGACCCCGAATTTCCAGGTAACCCCAGGTAGCACTTGAAAAGAATATTACTCCCATTTGGGCGTGTATTGGAGCTAGTGATTTTGTACTTTTGTTGGCTCAAACTTTTCAACTACTTTGGGCTCAATTTCGGTAATTTTCATATAAAACAATCAAATCCTTTTTTCTTTTGTGTTTTCCATTCTATCAAAGAGACTACGAAAAAAAAGAATACAAACCCTAAATACTAAAATACCCTCCCAAAATCGGGGTTTTTTAAACCAAAAAAAACGGTGGGTTTTTTTTTTTTCATTATTACGGTGCAGGTTTTTTTATACGCGCACCTGACCACACGAAATTTTTTCATATGTGGGCCTACCAGCTTTTTCCCGGATTTGAAGCCCTAGAATTTTGAGTATATATACGTCCAAACACTGGCTGTGGGGGTTAAAACGGAAACATCAAAGGGCTAAATTTCAGGTACCAACCCTTTCCGGGGTTTTCCCCTTTTTTTTTTTTTTTAAAGCCACTAGGACAACAGGTCACTGGACACTTCTATCACAAAAAACTTTTGGGGGGCTCTGTATCTGGCATTTCTTTAAAACATCCCAAAAGGGACACCACATTGTCATTGACATTTCCAAAACTGCCTCCGCTTTGTTAGGGTGAAAATGATCCCTAAATCTTTGTACCAAATCCATTTGGCCCAAAACTCCTTAAAATTTTGGGGAAGGGAATGTCTTCCATCTCTTTCCCCCCTCTCAGCAATTTTTTGTTTTTGGTCTGTTCCATTGCAGATGAGGCTCTTGCAGATCTGAAGTGGTTGCTCTTCATTGTGGTCCTCCCCCAACTCTTCCCCAAACCCCTAGTAACCTCCAACCCATGGATTCCCAGTGCCACAATTTGTTCCACAAAGGCTCGGGTCCGAGGCTCCCCCCAAAAACCCTTAAAAACCCTCTCTGGGACACATCTGCCCAATTTTCCAAATCCATCCTTTCCTCCCAAGCCTTCCCTTTTGGTTTATAATGGAGGATATTGAAATGATGTTTCAAAAATTTCTTTTAGGGTTTGGTGCCCGGGTTATTAAAAGCATCTTTGAAATATTGCTTTGGTGCATTTTTTTTTGAAGTTTGAAATGACCTGCTGGTCCATGGGCTGGAGGAAAGTGGTATTGGGGGGCCCAAGAATTTTCACTGTGATGAAAATAAAATCCTCCACAAATTTGCGCTTCCAAGTCTGGAGGATGAGGGCATTGCCCATTACCAGGACCGGAGGTCCAATTTTTTTTTCCGGGGAATTTTCTTACACCAGGGCCAAACACTTCATTGAACCAATCATGAAATTTTTTCCTCGAAAAATGCCTTAGTGTTGGCCTTAAAAACTAACTAAATTAGCCTTGAACACTGTATTTCTTGGGGCTCGGGGGTTTTCAAAGGTGATCAGTAAAGGCTTCACTTTAAATCCCCACTAGTATTACAAACATAAGAGTTAGCGTTTCATAGGCTTGTGTCCTGGAGTGCCTTTTCCTCCTTTTTACTAATGTAGGTCCTGTTTGGCTTTTCTTCCAAAAAACCTTTTTCCGTCCATTAAAAACTTGTTGGGGTTTGAATTCTTACCTCTAATAGCTTTTAATTCATGCAATTTTTCAGCCCACATTTGTCTGGGCTGCCTCACCATACCTTAACACACTGTGTATGCCCCCATGTTTTTTAAATCTGTCAATCAAGCCTTTTCTGGTTTTAAATTCGCTCACTTCCACCTTTCGTTCGGGCATTTTCTTGATGAGATCATCATGCAACTGCCTTGCTTTTCAGATATTATTGCCTGCATAACACTATCTCCTGCTAATTCTTTCTCTTGATCCACCCAACAACAAAGTCTCCCTCTTCCGGGATTTGCGATCTTGTTTTGTGATCATATTTGCCCTTTTGCAACAACAGCTTCCTTGATTTCATTTCCGGCCCCGATGGAAGTGATGGTTGTACTATAGGGTTTGCCATACAGCCTGGCCAGCTCAGCAACACTTTCTCCACTTTTATATTTTGCTATTACGGTGGACCCCCGGTTATCATTTTTCGTTCAAGAATGCTGTTCAAGTGCCATTACTGAGCGAATTTTTCCATAAGGAATAATGTAAATTAGATTAGTCCTTTTACACCCCCAAAATTACACTTACAAAAGAACTTACAAAAATAAACTTACAAAAAGCAGAAGTTTGGGCCCCAAAATTTAAAACCCAGGATCCCTTATCTCCTTTTCCCGTTCTCCTATTTTCTGAGCCTCTTTACCACAGGGCTGGCAGGAGCTATCTTTGGGCCCATGGTGGCTTATTTTGAGTGCCATAAAAGCTGGAATAATGACAATGTATGGTATGAGGCGTTTGGGGGGACCGTATTCACTGGTAAACAATGGCCGGCGGCTCTGGATGGAGTGTTGGGCCATGCAGACCCTCTTTCGGGGTCCGGGATGAATTACTAATTCCAGTGGATCTACGATTCCGAACCAATATTTTTACAAAAATTTTTTTCTAATTCCGAATTTCACGAAATCCGCGACTACGAAAACCAGGGGTCCAAATGTTGTTATTACCTAATAAATCAAGTTCCCTTGTTTTGCCCTGAAACACTCCAAAAATAGGATCTTTAATAGAAACAGTGTTTTTATGCCAAGACTTATCATTCTCACCACTAAATTTACTAAAGTATTTAATATTGTTATATGTTTTATCTCCTCATTATTGTAAATCTATTTTATCAAATAAATATATTAAAATGTATTGCTCCATTACCCTGTGTCAATTAAGATTAAAAAAATTTGGATTAGTCTGGCAGAAATGCTAAAATCTAAAACCATACTTGTAATTCACTTTTAAAATATGAACCAAATATTGTAAGCTTTCCCAAATTCTACCTTGTTGTGGGAATATTTCTAATCAATCTTTAAAAGAATTAGTCTTAGATTTATAGTATTGACACAAGTGTTCACTTACTTTGCAAATTATTTCACTTCTTTGTTGTTCACTGAATATTTCACTACTGTTGTTCACTGAATATTTCACTACTGTTGTTCACTGAATATTTCACTTATTGTTGTTAACGAAAATTTCATTACTGTTGTTCATGGGAAAATTTCACTACTTTGTTCACTGAATACATTATTTTAATTTACGATATTTTTTTTGAGAATGCTGTTCAAGTCCATTACAAACGAATTTATCCCATGGGGAAAAATGTAAAATAGACTAGTCTTTTCCCCAAATATCTTAAAAAACATTTAAAAAAATAAACTTACATAAAAGGGCGTTTTGGGGACCAGTAACTGGGTTTTTCCTTTGCTATTTTTGTTGTTCACTGAATATTTCACTACTGTTGTTCAAAGAATATTTCCTCTGTTTTTTCCTTTGAATATTTCACCCTTTGTTCCTGAATATTTCCTATTTGTTCACTGAATATTTCCCTTCTTTGTTGTTCACTGAATATTTCTTTACTTTTTTCCTGAATTTTCACCTTTTGTTCACTGAATATTTCACTGCAGAATTCTTGGTTTCTGGTAAGCGATTACAGACTTGACCTTACGGGATTTTCCATATATGAAAATTGTTTATACTCTATATTAGCTCTCATGAATACACAAGACTGCTCTTTTTATAAAATATATAAGATATTCTCAACATTAATACAAACTTATCTCTCTATGAACTTATATGATTTATATATGCATTTCATTAACTATTTCACTCTCAACACTGTTATGGTATATCCTTTTATATATTCTCATGAGTTTATAACTAAAATATTCCTGAAACATTAAACACTAACATTTTTATCTTCTGAATGTACCCGTGTATGTTTCACAAGATTGCCTTTTAAGTTAAAACATTTCAGACACTCAAACACTGATATGGTTTATCTCCTGTATGTACTCTCATATGTCTCACAAGACTACTTTTTCAGTAAAACATTTCAGACACTCTGAACACTGATATGGTTTATCTCCTGTATGCTCTCATATGTGTCACAAGATGGTATTTTACACTAAAACATTTTAGACACTCTGAACACTGATATGGTTTTATCTCCTGTATGTACTCTCATATGTCTCCCAAGACTACTTTTTTCAGTAAACATTTCAGACACTCTGAACACTGATAAGGTTTATCTCCTGTATGTACTCTCATATGTGTCACAAGACTGCTTTTTACACTAAAACATTTCGAACCTCCGAACATTGTATGGTTTATCTCCTGTATGTCTCTCACATGTGAAACTAGCCGTTTTTAAACTAAAACATTTGAGACACTCTGAACATTGTATGGTTTATCTCCTGTATGTACTTTCATATGTGTCACAAGACTCCTTTAAAAATAACATTTGAGACACTCAGAACACTGATATGGTTTATCTCCTGTATGTACTTTCATATGTGTCACAAGACTACCTTTTCAAAATAACATTTCAGGCTCAGAACATTGATATGGTTTATCTCCTGTATGTACTCTCATGTGTGTCACAAGACTGCGTTTTCCTAAAACATTTCAGGCACTCTGAACATTTATGCGGTTTATCTCCTGTATGTACTTTGAATATGGCTCACAGATGGTGTTTTGCACTAAAACATTTCAGACACTCTGAACACTGATATGGTTTATGTCCTGTATGTACTCTCATATGTTTCACAAGATTACTTTTATTACTAAACATTTCAGACACTCTGAACATTCATATGATTTGTGTTCTTTATGTTTTTCCATATTTTTCAAATGAAGGTATGTATTTCATTTAAAATATTTTAAGTATTAACTTGAGGTATAGTTAATCTTCTTATGTACTCACGTGTCTATTTCATGATTTCTTTTAACTATTTTGGACACTGAACATACAGTTTTCCTTATGAACATATTCCCATGTTAAGATTTATTTGGCCAAAACTTTTCCTACTTATAAGCCTAATAAAGTTTATATTGTGTGTTGAAAGGCTATCATAATTTTTGTTTTTTTGTTAAAAAAGTAATATATGTACTAGAAAACTGCACAAAACACTCAACAACATTCTTATTATTTTCTCTTGTGTTTAAACAGATTTTTCTGAAAATTTGTAATTCGAAATTACTAACTTGTATTTTTATTAAACCTTTGAGGGGCCCGACCCCAATCTGAAAATTCTCCATATGGTCCCAGAATTAAAATAAAATAAAAAATTATTTCTTATGAAATGGTAGAGAATCTTTTCAGAAAATAATAAGCAAAAAGCCAAAATTTGATCAAGAACTGACGAAGTTATGCTCCCAAAATTTTGCTGTCAGCGATATTTATGCATCAGTGATTTTGCCCATTTTGAGTCCTATTTTTGGCCAATTACATTGTTCCATTAGGACCAAATTCTTAGCTATTTTGCTAGTGTTCCATTTTTATCTATTGAGCAGAAGAAATTGACCAAACAACCATTTTAACTACCCATAAAGTGATCAGAAATTGGTAATTTGGCCAATTTCACACAAAGTTCAAAATATTCCAATTTCAAAATAGGGTCCAGAATAAATAATAAATGCATTCCCGACACTAAACTAACATTTCCTCTATTTATTAGTTATGTTTCCCGGCTTTACAAATGAATTCCATTTTTATTTTTTTTTCACATAATGAATTTTTAATCACACCAAAATAGAAGATTTACTCTTATGCAATATTGTACATTGAAATGCACATTAGATGTGATTTGTTTACTCTTGAACATCGGCAAATATAGAACATTTCCACTAATCTCTGCTCAATTTTAAGCTATTTTCAGTACTAAAACCAATCAAAATCATCTCGTTTCTGTAATACATCTTCCATGCTATCAAATGTGACCAGAAACAGTGAATACTACATAAAAACCATACGAAAAATACAACGAAAATTCACTGTTCAATCCAAAAACACGGTCGCATTTTTTTTCTCTCATTATGCACTGTGTGCTGCAAGATTTGTTTTATATGGTGTCACTTACCACAGATGTATTCTCTCATATCTTGGCCCAAATTTACTGCTCACGAGCTTATCTGAGTGAGCTGAGCTCATGGCGTAGTACTACGGCTTGGACCCTGGCTAAAGTCATAGAACTACAAGATGGACCCTTAAAGGGTTAATTACCATGCATTTTAGATAGCATTCTCAATATAAAAAGCAACATTGTTTAATTAGTAATACTTAGCTAGTTAAAAATTAACACGAGTAACAGGTCCTGTCTTTTGTAAATACTGAAGATATAGAGCCTGGCAAGATCACTGGTAGTCTTCCACACAATACTTCTGCAATATCAGTTGTTGTTCAAGACACTGACACTGGTGCTTCTTGAAGTACTGAAGATATAGTGTCTGGCAAGACACAACGTAGTCTTCCACACAATATTCTGTAAATATCAGTTGTTGTTCAAGACACACACTGGCACTTCTTGAAGTACTGAAGATATAGTGTCTGGGAAGACACAACCTGGTAGTGTTCCACACAATACTTCTGCAGTATCAGTTGTTGTTCAAGACACTTACACTGGTGCTTCTTGAATCTGAACATAGTGTCTGGCAAGACACAACCAGGTAGTCTTCCACAAAATGCTTCTGCAATTGAAACATGAGTCAGTATAGTACAATATTCCACAATTACTAAAACAACATACTGAACTAAATTTTTTTTCTCTATTGTCACTTTTCACTAAATAAAATTGTCACTTTTAAATAATTATCTGTAAAGATCTTTAAGATAAATTGCAAGTTGTGCATAATTATTATGTTAATTAATAATTTAGTAAACAATTTGACTTCAACATAAACATCTTTAATTTTTATTCATTCATAGGTATAATAATATTAACCCTTTCAGGGTCTAAGGTCATTTTGGAAGGGTGGCCAGTGTCCAAGAATTTAAAAAAAAATATTCTTATTTTTCTTGTGAATGGTAGAGAATCTTTTTCTGAAGGTAATAAAAAAAGTACGAAATTTGATTGAAAATTGACGAAATTAGGCTCTTGCAATTTTGATGTGTCAGCGATATTTATGCATCGGCGATTTTGCCGACTTTGACTCCCATTTTGGCAATTACATTATTCCAGTCGACCAAATTCTTAGCTATTTCACTAGTATTACTTCTATTCTATCGATTGAGCACAAGAAATCACCCAGTCAACTGTTTCAACTCCAAAATAAAGTGATTGGAAATTGGTAATTTAGCCAATTTAACTCAAAGTTCAAAATATTCCAATTTCAAAATAGGGTGCAGAATACACAATGCAGGCATTCCTGACACTAAACTAACATTTCCTCTGTTCATTAGTTACGTTTTCAGTCTTTACAAATGAATTTCATTTTTATTTTTATTCACATAATGAATTTTTATTCAAACCAAAAAATGGAAGATTTACAAATAATATCACCACATTTGTGAACGTATATTAGACCCACCAGCTAGCGCGTATTAGATGTGTGAGGTCATTTGTTTACTCTTGAACATCGGCAAAAATTTAACATTTCTGCTACTTTGAGCTCAGTTTCAAGCCATTTCAAGTACTAAAACCAATCAAAATCATCTCTATATCTGTAATATATCTTCCATTCTATCAAATGAGACCAAGAAATCGCAAATATAACAATAAAAAGTATACAAAAACACACTGCAAAGTCGCTGTTTTAATACAAAATTACGGTTTCAGCTTTTATTCTTACATTATACACTATGTGCTGCAGGATTTGTTGTATGTGGTGCACACTTACCACATAGATGTATTCTCTCATATCGAGGCCAAAATTTACCGCTCATAGCTTATCTAAGTGAGCTGAGCTCATGACGTAGAACTACGGTTTGGACCCAGAACTCAAAGCCGTAGAACTACGGCACAGACCCTGAAAGGGTTTGGGGGTCGACAGGCCCTCTCCCAAACTTGTTCTCAGGGTCGAAATTTTTTTTGAAAAAAAAAAAAAAATCTTATGAAACAATAGAGAATCTTTTTCCGATCATAACGACACCAAAAATATGAAATTTGATTGAAAATTTACGGAATTATGCTCTTGCGAAGTTATCGGTCTCGACGATGTTTATGCATCGGTGATTTCACCCACTTTGAGCCCTATTTTTGGCCATTCCAATATTCCAGTCTACTAAAATCATAGCTATTTCACTAGAACTCTATTTCTTCTATCGATTGAGTACAAGAAACTGCCCATTTACCAATTTCAACAACCCAAAAAATTGGTCATAAATTTGCAATTTGACCAATTTCACACAAATTTCAAACAATGCCAATTTCAAAATGGGGTCCAGAATAAACAAGGCAGACATTCCTGGCACTAAAATAACATCTTCTCTGTTCATTAGTCACGCCTCCAGGCCCCTCTTACATTACTTTTGCTTTCCATTTTGAATTTTTATTCTCACAAAAAAATAGAAGATCTACTGTTATATATACAACTGCATCATTGTAAAACCAGTATAAATAATATCACCGCACTTGTGAAAGAATATTAAACTCACCAGTTGAAGTGTATTGGACACGTGGCGTGATTTGTTTACTCTTGAACATTGGCAAAAATCGAACATTTTCGCTGCTTTGAGCTCAATTTCAAGGTACTTGTCATCATAAAACCAATCAAAATCATCTCTTTTTCTGTAGTATATCTTCTATTCTATCAAAAGAGACCAAGAAAAAGAGATTACATCAATAAATACCATACGAAAATAGACTGCAAAGTCGCTGTTTTAAACAAAAAATACGGTCGGAGTTTTTCTCATGCAGTGAGCGCTGCAGGTTTTATACTGTGCACACTTACCACACAGGCTCATTCTTTCATATGTAGGCCTACCAGCCATTTCCGCTTAATTTGAGGCCACTAGAATTTACGCATACTAGAACGCACCGACCCTGGCGCGTAAACGTATTAGTCGGCACTGACCCCTAAAGGGTTAAAGTCTCCACATGTAGATCTACGTTCACTTGTGTAGTGCTCCGAATATTTTGAATATTTTAAATGAAGAGCACATTTTTATAAATGGTATAGGATATAACAAATTTTTTTAGGGCCAGTACTTACCGAGATTTAACAAGAAGCTGGATGCTCACCTGACGGCAACATTCACTCCTGCTGCTGGCAAAAGTGTTGCCAATATACCTTTTTTTCTCGTTTTTATTTTAATTTACAGATTTTCTATGTTCTGATAATTACAATTTATAATAGTTCTTGTGATTTCATAGCCAATCTTTGTTCTGACACTAACATTAGGTAATGAAATAGTCACAATCACACCTATAGGTGAACATTTTCACCTGCCTGGGTCATTTACTATTGTCTAGAAATATATACAAAGTATTTATAAGTCACTGCAATGTTTTAGACATGCTGGAGTATACCTTGAAACATGGTATTATGACAAGTGTCAGTAAACTGCTGACAGGCAGTGACACTTGATGAATGTGCACTCAGGGAACACTGCTTTATTTGTTTTCACTGCTATACACAAAAATGTTTGTGTCTGTACTCACCTAATTGTACTCACCTAATTGTGGTTGCAGGGGTCGAGACTCAGCTCCTGGCCCCGCCTCTTCTCTGTCTGTCTACCTGTGTGTGCCTGGAGTATATATATGAAACTCCTTGAAGAATGGTGTGTTGACAAGTGTCAGATAACTCTTGACAGCCCAGTGACATTTGATAAATGTCAGCAGTGTTGGAGGGAACCCTCCCTTTGTTTTCAATGTTACACACATGCCTGTCTGTCTGTCTGTCTCTGTCTATCTGTCTGTCTGTTTGTCTAGCTCTGCTTATCTGTCTTTCTGTCTGCCTGTGTGTGTGTCTTTCCGTCTGCTTGTCTTTCAGTCTCAGAGTGCGGCTCATAAACCAACAGGTATTATACACGATGCAAAAGTGACAATGCGTATTACTTTCCAGCCATGCTTATTATGTCTTATATCTACAAGCATTGTATAGCACTTTGCCTGGAATTTTTGGGTTATTCTAGGTAATTTACACTATGTATAATAACTGTACTTATGTGTACATGTGAGAGACAGAGATATAGGTCAAATAGATATAGACAGACAAAGATATAGACAAAGATAAAGACAGGTTTGGTACACAAACACGGATGGAATTACGAACAAGTATGAAGAGTGGAATGAAAGAATAGGTGAGGTGTCCCCAGACATCATAGCTGTCACAGAAACTAAACTAAATGAGACAGTATCAGATGCAATCTTCCCACAGGGATATCAAATCCTGAGGAAAGATAGAAGGAGCAGGAGGGAGGAGGGGTCGCACTGCTTGTAAGGAACCGCTGGAGATTCGAGGAAATGGAAGGAATGGAGGTTGTAGAGAAAGGGACTTCATAGTAGGTACCATCCAGTCCGGGGAGCACAAGATAATCATTGCAGTGATGTACAACCCACCACAGAACTGCAGGAGGCCAGATGAGGAATAAGATGAGAACAACAGAGTGATGGTGGACACTCTGGCGGAGGTGGCAAGAAAAGCGCACATGAGCAGAGCGAAACTACTGGTCATGGGCGATTTCAACCACAGAGAGATCGACTGGGAGAACCAAGAACCACGTGGGTGTCCAAAAACTTGGAGAGCCAAGATGATGGACGCGGTACTGGAAAACCTGATGCACCAACATGTCAGGGACACGACCAGAGTGAGAGGAGAAGATGAACCAGCAAGACTGGACCTTGTATTCACCCTGAACAGCTGAGAGCCCCCTGGAAGCCAGTGACCATATGGTGCTGAGCTTTGAGTACATTGTAGAGCTACAGGTGGAGAGGGAAAACAGTACAGAAAGAGACAAACCAGATTTTAAAAGAGGGAACTACACAGGCATGAGGAATTTCCTGCAGGAGGTTCAGTGGGAAAGGGAAATGGACGGACAGACAATAAGTGAAATGATGGAATACGTAGGGGCAAAGTGCAAGGAGGCAGAGGAACAGTTTATACCCAGAGGAAAAAGATTAAACGGTAAGGCCAGAAAGAGCCCCTGGTTTAACCAAAGGTGCAGAGAGGCAAAGACCAAGAGTGTCAGAGAATGGAAAAGGTACAGAAGGCAAAGAACCCAAGTAAACAAAGAGATTAGTAGAAGAGCCAGAAACGAGTATGCACAGGTACGGAGGGAAGCCCAGAAACAGTACGAAAATGACATAGCATCGAAAGTTAAGTCCGACCCGAAACTGATGTACAGTCACATCAGAAGGAAGACAACAGTTAAAGACCAGGTGATAAGGCTGAGGAGAGAAGATGGGGAACTCACAAGTAACGATCAAGAGGTATGTGAGGAGCTCAACTTGAGGTTTAAGGAAGTATTCACAGTGGAGGAAGCAAGGCAGCTGGGTAGACAGGATGGGGTGTGCCACCAACAAGGGATGTATCAAGTGCTAGAGGGCATACACACAACTGAGGAGGAGGTGAAGCAGTTACTCAGTGACCTTGATATCTCAAAGGCGATGGGTCTGGACAACATCTCCCCATGGGTTCTTCGGGAAGGAGCTGAGGTACTGAGTGTGCCACTTACCATAATATTCAACACATCCCTTGAAAATGGGCAGTTACCTGAGGTATGGAAGAAGGCCAACGTAGTCCCCATCTTTAAAAAAGGAGACAGAAAAGAGGCACTAAACTATAGAGCGGTATCACTTACATGTATAGTGTGAAAGTCCTGGAGAAAATCATCAGGAAAAGAGTGGTGGAACACCTTGAGCTGAACAGGATAATAAACACCAGGCAGCACGGATTCCGGGAAGGCAAATCTTGTGTAACAAACGTCCTAGAGTTCTATGATAAAGTAACAGAGGTAAGGCAAGAGAGAGAAGGGTGGGTTGATTGCATTTTCCTGGACTGCAGGAAGGCCTTCGACACAGTTCCTCACATGAGATTAGTAAAGAAGTTGGAAGAACACGCACGTATAACAGGAAGGGCACTGGAATGGATCAGGGAATACCTCACAGGGAGGCAACAACGGGTCATGGTGCGTGATGAGGTATTACAGTGGGCACCTGTGATGAGCGGCGTTCCGCAGGAGTCAGTCCTAGGACCAGTGTTATTCTTGGTATATGTAAATGACATGACAGATGGGATAGACTCAGAAGTGTCTCTATTCGCAGATGATGTGAAATTAATGAGGAGAATCACATCGGAGGAGGACCAAGCAGGACTTCAAACAGACCTGGACAAGTTTGACATCTGATCTAGCAAATGGCTTCTCGAATTCAATCCCACCAAATGCAAAGTCATGAAGATCGGAGAAGGGCAAAGAAGACCGCTGACAGAGTACAGGCTAGGCGGACAAAGGCTACAAAGCTCGGAAAAGGAGAAAGATCTTGGGGTGAGTATAACGCCAAGCACGTCTCCGGAGGCACACATCAACCAGATAACTGCGGCAGCATATGGGCGACTGGCAAACCTAAGATTAGCGTTCCATTACCTTAACAAGGACTCGTTTAAGACACTGTACACCGTGTACGTGTACGTCAGGCCCATACTAGAATATGCAGCACCAGTCTGGAACCCACACCTGGTCAAGCACATAAAGAAACTAGAGAAAGTGCAAAGGTTTGTGACAAGGTTAGTTCCACAACTCAGGGGTCTGTCCTATGAAGAAAGGCTGAGGGAAATAGGACTAACAACACTGGAGGAAAGAAGGGTCAGAGGAGACATGATAACGACATACAAAATACTGCGGGGAATCGACAAGGTAGACAGTGACAGGATGTTCCAGAGAGGGAACACAGAAACAAGGGGACACAACTGGAAGCTGAAGACTCAGATGAGTCAAAGGGATGTTAGGAAGCATTTCTTAAGCCACAGAGTAGTCAGGACATGGAATAGTCTAGAGAAAGACATAGTGGAGGCAGGAACCATACACAGTTTTAAGACGAGCAGGGAGAGCAGATACCCAGTAGCGGGCAGCGCAGAGGCGGGGCCAGGAGCTGAGTCTCGACACCTGCAACCACAATTAGGTGAGTACACACACACACACACACATGGCAATGCGTGACAGAGCCATGTTGCACTTCAGGAAAATGTTAAACAGGCGCCAGAAACAGAGGACTGTGGACAGTTATTTCTCGAAGCAGGGATCCAGTGACTCTCAAGCTGGTCCTAGTGGCATTAAAAGAAAAAGAAGGGAAGTAACCCCAGATAAGGACTTGTTACCTGAAGTCATTTTGGAGGGGGATTCCCCTTCCAAACACTAACACCGTCCCCCTGTCATCCTCCCTATCTTCCAGATGCCTGCAACTCTCTTCAATAACGGTAAGTAAATGTTATTTATTATTCTGTTTTTTATTATTAATACTAGTAGTAGTATTAATAGTGTTAATAATGCTGTTTTGTACACACACAACCCGCACATATAAAAAGAGAGGAGCTTACGACGACGTTTCGGCCCGACTTGGACCATTTACAAAGTCACACTAATAATAATCTTCCTGATTTATCCACTTTTCGTGGCGCTCTCCTTCCTGCTCTTCATAGCCTGTTTTCTAAGAACCATCACCTTCCTCGCCGCTATCAACTTGCCCTTTCTGCTCTTAAATCCAACGCTAACATTGTCATACTCTCTTCTGACAAAGGCAATTCGGTTGTTATCCTCGATCGTGAGGATTACCTCCGTAAAGCCGATGTCCTGCTCTCTGACTCACATACCTACACTCCTCTCGTTTCCAACCCTCTTGATCGCATCAAGAGAACTTTCAACAAGAAACTTAAGACTCTCTCCGACCTCTGTCCTTCTGACTTTAACCTTGTTCAACGTTTTTGTGTCATCTGTCCCTCTCTGCCCTATTTCTATGGCCTTCCCAAAACTCACAAACCTGATATTCCTCTGCGTCCCATCATATCTTCTAGAGGTTCTGTCTCTTATTCTCTTGCTTCCTGGCTAGCCAAAACCCTCACTCCCTTTCTTGGTACTTTTTCTCCTGCCCACCTTCGTCAATCTCAAGACTTCATCAAACGGGTTCGCTCTCTCCCGACCTGTAAGATGCTTAGTCTTGATGTCGAGTCCCTCTTCACTAATGTCCCTCTGGATGATGTTCTAAATTTTCTCAGAGAGAAGGCCAATGTAGGGTTACTTCATCTCCCTATACCTACTGATGTTTTTCTTGATCTTATCCGCCTTTGTGTGGACTCTAACTCCTTTTCTTTTCAAGGTAAATATTATTCACAAACCTTTGGTGTCGCTATGGGCTCTCCTCTATCTCCTGTTCTTGCTAATCTATACATGGAATACTTCGAGACTGTCCTTCTTCCCACTATTGATGTACGTCCTTCACTCTGGCTCCGCTATGTAGATGACATCTTTGCTCTTTGGCCTCATGACTTAAGTCTCTTCCAACCTTTTCTTGATGCCTTAATAATCTTGCCCCTTCCATTGGGAATCTAATTCTTTGGTTCCTTTCCTTGATGTTCATGTCCACCGCTCAGTTACAGGTTTTGCCTTCTCCGTGTACCGCAAGCCTATGCACAGTAGCATGTACATTCATTACTTCTCTTATCATGCCTCCTCTGTCAATAAAAGTGTTCTTATCTCCCTCTTTCTCCGTGCTCTCCGCATTTGTGATCCTCGGTTCCTTGAAGCAGAAATTTCCACTCTTCTTAATTCATTTTCCCGCCTTGGCTACCCTTCCCATTTCATAGACTCTGCTTTCTCTCGTGCCAAACAGACTTTCTTCTCTCCTAAACCCTCTACTCCTGGGAACTCTCCAGTCCTCTGCCTTCCCTACATCTCTGGTCTCTCTAATCTCAGCAACTCTCTCCGTTCCTTAGACATCAAACTTACCTTTTGTCAGACTAACACTCTTCGCACTAATCTAGTTCATACCTCCCCGCCCTCTACTGATTCTCCTGGTGTCTACTCTATTTCTTGCTCCTCCTATCCTCTTCAGTACTTCGGAGAAACTGGCCGATCTCTTTCTGACAGACTCAAGGAGCACAAAAATAGTGTTAGGCTTGCCGACACTAATAATGCTCTTTTCTGTCATGTCAGAGATCACAGTCATCCTATTGATTGGTCTTCTGCTAAAACTGTATACCCTACGTCCAACTTTCATAGTCGCCGCCTGGTTGAATCCTCCCTTATACACAACTTTCCCTGTATGAATCTTAGCCCTGGCTTTGTCTCTGTTGATGCTTTCCTCTCCCATTACATTGTTAAATGCTCCCAACTTTAGAACACCCGTGACTTAACCTGATTCCTTCCCCTTTCATCTCTTCCCCCTTCTCCTTTTTCTCCTATGGGTTTTCTTTTCTTTTCTTTCTTTTCTTTTGCTTTGTATTTGTCCTTCTTTATTTTATTCGCCTTTTCCTCCCTCTGTGTTCTCGTCCCACCCATGCGGGCCGCCAGCTTCTTTGCAGTGCTCCTTTCCTAGAATATGACTGTCTCCACTACTACTACTACCACTTCCACTACTACCTCCATTATTACCCCACTCTCTTGTACCCTTCCCCTGTCTGCCTGCCTATATATACTCCTTCCACCTGTTCTGTGTATTAGTGTGACTTTGTAAATGGTCCAAGTCGGGCCGAAATGTCGTCGTAAGCTCCTCTCTTTCTATATGTGCGGGTTGTGTGTGTATTGTTCCAGTCACGGTATTGTGCCTTTTTTGTTATTAATGCTGTTTTGTGTATGTAGAACTATAATTAAAATGTATTTTTTGTGAATATTTTTGGGTGGAACGGATTAATTGTATTACATTATTTCTTATGGGAAATAAGGTTTCGAATTACGAATTTTTCATGTTAAGAGCTAGCTCCTGGAACGGATTAATTTCGTTAGTCGAGGGACCACTGTAAATTTATTGTGAAATGTTTGAAAGAGCACGCTGGGTAATGTTCTCTCAATGGTAAACAACGCTAGACTGGCGTCCTGCACGGCGAGGTGCACAAGCGCAGGCAGGCGGACAGGTCTGGACCGATAAAAGCCATCGAAACTCGAAATCACCAATAGTGGGACCGACCGAAAGTCGAGGGACCACTGTATTATTATTATTATTATCACCATCGACATACCTTGTTTACTAAGCATAATAATTTCTTAAGCTGCCACAAGAGAAAAAATGTCAACACACAGACGAACACAAGCTGATCCCTTGACTGTGTTTAAGTAAGTAAGTTTATTCAGGTATACATAAATACAGTGGACCCTCAAAAATAGGCTCCCTTGAATATAGGCGAATTTGAAAATAGGCCACTTTTTTCGGCAAAATATTGGCTTGGGCACATAAACACCACATTGAGCATCAATGTGCCATTGTTTACCAGCGAGTGACCGCCACCCACGCATTTATACCATACATTTTGTCATTATTCCATTGTTTTTAGTGCTTGCAACTGCTAAATAAGCCACCATGGGCCCAAAGAAAGCTCCTAGTGCCAGCCCTGTGGTAAAGAGTGTAACAGGGATGCAGGGAGTGTAGCAGGGATGCAGGGAGTGTAGCAGGGATGAAGGGAGTGTAGCAGGAAGGCAAGGACTTGGTACCTGAAGTGTTAATGGAAGGGGATTCCCCTTCCAAACACTAGCAATACCTCCTTCCTCTCCCCTCCTTCCTTCTTCCACACATCAACTCTTCAATAAAGGTAATTGTCAATTTATTACTGTTTAATGCTACATATCTCATTGTTTTCTGTGTAAATAAATGTACATTTCATGTAAAAAAAAAAAAATTAAAATACTTTTGGGTGTCTGGAACGGATTCATTTGATATACATTATTTCTTATTGGGAAAATGGTTTTGAAAGTCATCCATCTTGAAAATAGGCGGACTATCAGGAACGGATTATGGACAATTTTCAAGGGCCCACTGTACAGTTACAGTGGACCCCCGAGTTTCGGTCATAATTCATTCCAGAAGGCTGCTCAAGTGCCATTACCAAACGAATTTACTCCCTTAAGGAATAAATAACATAGAAGCATGATAAAAATGCCCAAATAAATAAAAACTGACATATATGAAGAGGTATTGGAGGGTGTGCTGGACTGGGGCTATACGAGAGAGTCCCCTCAAGGAAGGTTCCTTGATGTTGGTAAGGGACTCTTGATCTTAACTCGAAAACTTCGAAACTCGAAACCTTATTTCCCATAAGAAATAATGTAAATACAATTAATCTGTTTCACCCAAATATATTCACAAAAAATACATTTTAATTATAGTTCTACATACACAAAACAACATTATTAACACATACGTGTAATTATAAATACTACTACATAATAAATAATAAATAACAGAATAATAAATAACATTTACGTACTTACCTTTATTGAAGAGAGTTGCTGGCATCTGGAAGATAGGGAAGAGGACAGGGGGAGGGTGTTAGTGTTTGGAAGGGGAATCCCCCTCCAAAAGGACTTCAGGTAACAAGTCCTTATCTGGGGTTACTTCCCTTCTTTTTCTTTTAATGCCACTAGAACCAAGCTTGAGAGTCACTAGACCCCTTCCTAGAAAAATAACTGTCCAGAGGCCTCTGTTTCTGGCAACTCTTTAACATTTTCCTGAAGTGGGGCAAGATTCTGTCACTGAACATGTTGCAGACGTGGCTTGCTTCAGCTTGCTCAGGGTGGTGTTTTTCAACAAATGTCTGCACATTAGTCCATTTGGAACAAATTTCCTTAATTTCTGAAGAAGTTACTACCTCACCCTGTTCATCCTCCTCCTCTGAATTAATTTCCTTAAATGTTGCTGTTCCTGAAGAAGCTCTTTCAGCTCTTCAGTGGTTAGGTCTACCCTGTGGTCCTCCACCAACTCTTCCACATCCTCACCACTCACCTCCAACCCCAGGGACTTGGCCTGTTCCACAATAGAGTCCACAACAGGCACAGGGTCGTCAGGGTCAGCCTCAAATCCTTCAAAATCCCTCTTTTCAACACAATCCAGCCACAGTGGTCTCCAAGCAGAGTTCAAAGTCCTGGAAGTCACTCCCTCCCAAGCCTTACTTATAAGGCCTATGCAATGGACGATATTGAAGTGATCTTTCCAGAACTCTCTTAGGGTCAAATTAGTGTCGGAGGTCACTTGAAAGCACTTTTCAAACAATGCTTTTGTGTAGAGTTTTTTGAAATTGGAAATGACCTGCTGGTCCATGGGCTGGATGAGAGGAGTGGTGTTAGGAGGCAAAAACTTCACTGTGATGAAACTGAACTCATCAGACAAATAGTCTACCAAGCTGTGAGGATGAGCAGGAGCATTGTCCAGTACCAGGAGGCACTTGAGTCCCAATTTCTTTTCCAGGAGGTATTTCTTCACACTAGAGCCAAACACTCCAGTGAACCATTCTACGAAAAAGTCCTTAGTGACCCATTCCTTGGTGTTAGCCTTCCAATGCATACACAAATTATTCCTGATAACATTGTGTTTCTTGAAGGCTCTGGGATTTTCTGCATGATACACAAGTATGAGTGTGGTGAAAGTGTTGAATGATGATGAAAGTATTTTCTTTTTTGGGATTTTCTTTCTTTTTGGGTCACCCTGCCTCGGTGGGAGACGGCCGACTTGTTGAAAAAAAAAAAAAAAACACAAGTAAAGGCTTCCTTCACTTTAAAATCACCACTGGCATTAGCACACAACATGAGAGTTAGCCTGTCTTTCAAAGGCTTGTGTCCTGGCAGTGCCTTTTCCTCCTGAGTAATGAAGGTCCTGTTTGGCATTTTCTTCCAAAACAGGCCTGTTTCATCACAATTAAACACTTGTTATGGTTCAAATTTTTCAGTGTCTACGAACCTCTGGAATTCCTGCACAAATTTTTTAGCTGCACGTTTGTCTGAGCTGGCTGCCTCACCATGCCTCACAACACTGTGTATGCCACTACGTTTCTTAAACCTCTCAAACCAGCCTTTGCTGGCTTTAAAATCACTCGCCTCATCACTGGTTCCAGGCATTGTCTTGACAAGATCTGCATGCAACTGCCTTGCCTTTTCACAAATTATCGCCGTGGAAATACTATCACCCACTATCTGTTTTTCATTGATCCACACCCCCAACAACTTCTCAACCTCATCCACTGTTTTCGATCTATTTTTCGTTAACATATCAACCCCTTTTGCAACATTAGCTTCCTTGATTTCTTTTCTCTTTGCCAGGATAGAGGTGATAGTAGATTGTTTTTTTTCAGTACATCCTGGAAAGCTCACTCACACGTACGCCACTCTCATATTTTTCTACTACAGTAGACCGTCATTTAGCACGAGATTATGTTGCACATTATGGGTATTGCACGATTGAAGAATTGCGGAACATTATTATTTAACACAATGTAAAAATGATATTACACGGTTCACGGGAGGGGAAAGAATTTTGAGCGCACGGTAGCCCGTGGTGGGTTAAACCATTGAGTCAGTGGGGGTTCTACTGAGGGTGGCTATGAGCCACATCAAGTGTTTAATGCTAACAAGACAAGTGTTTTCTGGAAGAAAATGCCAACATGAACTTATATCAGTCAGCAAGAGAAAAGTGCACCAGGCTTCAAGACAGCAAAGGATCGCTTCACCTTACTCCTTTGCGGTAATGCATCAGGTGATTTCAAAAGTAAGCTCATGGTTATTTACCGCTCTAAGAATCCTCATGCTTTGAGGAAAAGGGAATTTGTTTTCCTTCCCACAAACTGTAAGTAAGTTTATTCAGGTATACACAGATACAGTTACATTGATTATCATACATAGCAGCATATGTGTAGAGAACCTAGGATAATCCAAAAAAGTCAGACTGAATGGAAATAATTCACTCTGACTTTTTTGGGTTATCCTAGGTTCTCTACACATATGCTGCTATGTATGATAATCTTTGTAACTGTATCTGTGTATACCTGAATAAACTTACTTACAGTTTGTGGGAAGGAAAAACAAATTCCCATTTCCTAAAGTGGCTGCCTTGTTGTTGTGGAGCAGCGGGGAAGACCACTCGCCATCCCAAGCCACTCCCCCCCCCGACACCACACCACCATTCCAGCATTCGTAGTTCATACACGTTCAGTCCACTGCTACACGTTCAGTCCAATTTGTATTGATCTTTAAATTACTATATCTTGTATCTGCCAAGCAATCATGACACCCAGTAGGCATACCAGTGTTGCTCAAAGTGGCAAGAAAATGTGTAAGCATTTAAGTCTTAGAATTAATGAAGGAAACAAAGATGACAAGACATAACCTGTGGCAGTAAGAAGTGTTACTTTGTACACACAAAAAGAGGTAAACATAAGTTTGACTGACTGACTGACTTATTGAATGACTGACTTACTGAATGACTTGACTGACTTACTGAATGACTTGACTGACTTACTGTGAATGACTTGACTGACTTATTGAATGACTTGACTGACTTACTGAATGACTTGACTGACTTACTGAATGACTTGACTGACTTACTGAATGACTTGACTGACTTACTGAATGACTTGACTGACTTACTGAATGACTTGGCTGACTTACTGAATGACTTGACTGAATTACTAAATGACTTGACTGACTTACTGAATGACTTGACTGACTTACTGTGCAGCCACCAGCACCTATCAGTGACTTTGTTATGAACCAAGAATTACTGTATCGCATAACCGAGCTGGGAACACCTAGTAGACAGGCATACCAGTTAGTAATTCCTCAGTCACTAGTAAAAGTAGCTTTACAGCTAATTCACGATGC
>WNWK01033082.1:0-21427 GCA_009830355.1 Cherax destructor | reverse complement strand
TTATTGTAGAGGTGGGGGGAGTCAAGAGGCAACCAAGGACGATAGTTGCATGATCAGCGGTTTGATACTCCCAACAAATGTCTTTATACTGACCTTATTATTACTAATACATTTTTTATCTGTTTATAACATTTATTCAATAATGATATCAGACATAAGATTTTCAGAAAAAAGCATACTAAAGACGGCCAAAATAATAATAAGTGTCATATAGCGGAGAGTGCAGTAAATGGAGACCTTGATCTAGCAATTTTTCCTGCATATAAAAATAGATTTTCTCTATTGCCTTGCTGGCGTACTCAAAAAAAACGGCATTTTAATATGGTAAACAATAAGAAATCACTTACAAGGCGTAGAAAAACCCCAAAACAGCGAGATTTTCGTGAATTTTTTGACGTAAATGAGGGGGCGCACTTTTCCGCGATTATCTCGAAAGTAAGATTTTGACCTATTGCTTGGAATACATCCATTATTAATGATTAGATTGTAATGATTTTAAAGGGAATATAAAAGAAAGCGTGTTTGATTATACTATTGAACAAAATTTGGAATATCTCAAATATTTTTTATTTTGTGGGGGAAAAAAGGCAGATATTTTAGTGAGTGTAAAAGGCGAACCAAATTTTTTTTTTTCCCATGAAGACAAGCAAAACCCCATTCATACATTCTATAGAATATTGGGGTTAGATGTATTCTACGAGTCGGAAGTGTCCGCAGCCCCGCCAGACCGGAAGTAATGGTTTGCCATGTAAAAAATCAGTAATTATTGTTTTCCAGTTGTTTGTTGGCCGATCGTATTGAAACTCTGTCATTGCATGTTATATACATCCTTTTAAACATGTGCCAAAGAAAAAAATAATGGGAGAAAAATAATGGAGATGAAGGCATTGGGAATCCCCCACTTAAGTGGGGAAATTTTTGACCAGCCAGGCTGTGGTTCGAGTTGGACTGCGTGCGGCCAGCAGTAACAGCCGGGGTTGATCAGGCTCTGATGCAACATGAGGCCTGGTCACAGCCCGGGGCCGCAGGGGCGTTGACCCTGGAACTCTCTCCAGGTATACTCCAGGATGGGGCACAGCAACATGAGTCACAAAAAATAACAACTTTGCACAATACCGTGACTGGAACAATACACACAAAACCCCCACATAAAAAGAGAAGCTTACGACGCCTTTCCCCCATTTGGGGCCATTTCCCAAAATCACACTAACACACAAAGAAAAGGGGGAAATGGTAATTAAGGGAGGCAGGGAAAACCCGAGAAAATGGGGAATAATGGAGAAAATGGAAAATGGTAGTAGTGGTAAAATGGGGACAGTCAATTCTTTGGGGAGCCCCTGAAAAGGGTGGGGGCCCCAAGGGTGGGGGCGAGAACACAGGGGAGGGGCAAAAAAAAAAGGACAAAAAACAAAAGGGAAAAGAAAAAAAAGAAAGGAAAACCCATAGGAGAAAAAAAGGGGAGGGAAGAGATAAAGGGGGGGGTCAGGTTGTCACGGGTGCCCCGAAATTTAGAGCATTTTAAAAATGTAAAGAGAGAGGAAACAAAAGAGACAAAGCCAGGGGGTAAGATTTCCCCAAAAAAGGTTGTGTATAAGGGAGGATTCAACCAGGCGGCGACTATGAAAGTTGGGGGTGGGAGAAGTTTTTGCAGAAGACCAATCAATAGGGTGATTGAAAGGGCATGACAGAAAAGAAAAATTGGGTTAAAAAAGTTTAACATTTTTTTTTGTGTTTTCCTTTAGTTTTGTCAGAAAGAGATCGGGCCCGTTTTCCGGTATTTAAGAGGGAAGGGGGAGCAAGAAATAAAAGTAGACACCAGGAGAATCTGTGGAGGGAGGGGGGGGGAAAAGATTAATGCGAAGAGTGTTAGTCTGACGAAAGGTAAGTTTGATGTCTAAGGAATGCTACCATTGTCATACTTTTCCCGATAAAGGTAATTCGTTGTTTCCCGATCATGGGGATTACCTCCGTAAAGCCGGGTGTCTTGCTCTCTGACTCACGTACTTTTCCCAACCCTGATCGCATCAAGAGAACTTTCAACAAGAAATTTAAAGACTTTCCGACCCTGTCCTTCTGATTTTAACCTTGTTCAACGTTTTCGTGTCATTTTCCCCTTCTCCCTTTTTTTGGCCCTTTCCCCAAAAACTCACAAATGATTTTCCCTCTGGTCCCATCATATCTTCAGAGGTTCTGTTCTTATTCTTTGCTTCCTGGCTACCCAAAACCCTCATCCCTTTCTTGGTACTTTTCTCCTGCCCACCTTCGTCACTCCAAGACTTCATCGAACGGTTCGCCTTCCCGACCTGTAAGATGCTTAGTCTTGATGTCGAGCCCCCCTTCACTAATGTCCCTCTGGATGATGTCCAATTTTCCCAGAGAGAAGGCCAATGAAGAGTTACTTCATCTCCCTATACCTACTGATGTCTTTCTTGATCTTATCCGCCTTTGTGTGGACTCTAACCCCTTTTCCTTTCAAGGTAAATTATTCTCAAACCTTTGGTGTCGCTATGGGCTCTCCTCTATCTCCTGTTCTTGCTAATCTTACATGGAATACTTGAGACTGTTCTTCTTCCCACTATTGATGTACGTCCTTCACTCTGGCTCCGCTATATAGATGACATCTTTGCTCTTTGGCCTCATGACTTAAGTCTCTTCCAACCTTTTCTTGATGCTTTTTAATAATCTCGCCCTTCCATTAAGTTTAAAGCTGATTGGGAATCTAATTCTTTGCTTCCTTTCCTTAATGTTCATGTCCACCGCTCAGTTACAGGTTTTGCCTTCTCCGTGTACCGCAAGCCTATGCACAGTGGCATGTACATTCATTACTTTTCTTATCATGCCTCCTCGTTAAGAAGAGTGTTCTTATCTCCCCCTTTCTCCGTGCTCTCCGTATCTGTGATCCTCAGTTTCTTGAAGCAGAAATTTCCTCTTCATAATTAAATTTTTCCCCCCTGGGCTACCCTTCCCATTTCATAGACTCTGCTTTTCTCTCAAACGGACTTTCCTCTCCTAAACCCTCTACTCCTGAGAACTCTCCAGTCCTCTGCCTTCCCTACATCTCTGGTTTTCTAATCTCAGCAACTTCTCCGTTCCTTAGACATCAAACTTACCTTTCGTCAGACTAACACTCTTCGCACTAATCTAGTTCATACTTCCCTCCCTCCACAGATTCTCCTGGTGTCTACTCTATTTCTGCTCCTCCTGTCCTCTCAGTACTTTGAGAACTGGCCCATCTCTTTTTGACAGACTCAAGGAGCACAAAAATAGTGTTAGGCTTGCCGACACTAATAATGCTCTTTTTTGTCATATCAGAGATCACAGTCATCCTATTGATTGGTCTTCTGCTAAAACTGTCTACCCTACGTCTAACTTTCACAGTCGCCGCCGGTTGAATCCTCCCTTATACAAAATTTCCCTGTATGAATCTTAGCCCTGGCTTTGTCTCTGTTGATGCTTTCTCTCTCATTACATTGTTAAATGCTCTAAACTTCAGAACACCCCTGACTTAACCTGATTCCTTCCCCTTTTATCTCTTCCCTCCTCTCCTTTTTTCTCCTATGGGTTTTCCTTTCTTTCTTTTCTTTTTCCTTGTATTTGTCCTTTATTTTATTCGCCTTTCCTCCCTCTGTGTTCTCGTCCCACCCTTGCGGGCCGCTAGCCTCATTGCAGTGCTCCTCTAGAATATGACTGTCTCCACTACTACTATTACTACTACTACCACTTCCACTACTTACTCCATTATTACCCCACTCTCTGGTACCCTCCCCTGTCTGCCTGCCTATAA
Source organism: Cherax destructor (assembly GCA_009830355.1). NCBI lineage: Eukaryota > Metazoa > Arthropoda > Malacostraca > Decapoda > Parastacidae > Cherax > Cherax destructor. Next base: position 17,643 of record WNWK01033082.1, on the reverse strand, counting down.
ATACCCCTTCCCCCGTCTTTGTGTGTTAGTGTGACTTTGTAAATGGTCCAAGTCGGGCCGAAACGTCGTCGTAAGCTCCTCTCTTTATATGTGCGGGTTGTGTGTGTAACATGAGTCACAGTTGGAAGTTGAAGACTGATGAATCACAGGGATGTTGGAAATATTTCTTCACTTACAGAGTTGTCAGGAAGTGGAGAGTCTGGAAGTGATGTAGTGTAAGCAGAATCATTAAAGCTTCAAGAAGAGGTATGATAAGCTTTGGAGCAGGAAGTACCAGTGGTGACCAGTGAAGAGACGGGGCCAGGAGCTGTGAATCGACCCCTGTAACCAACTAGGTGAGTACAACTAGGTGATACACATGGGGTGATAACATTTAATCTTCCCATCTGGATATCAGTTCTTGATTAAAGACAGAGGGAGAGGGGGGAATTGCACTGCTCATCAAAAAGCAATGGAGTTTTGTGAAGATGGAAGGAATGGGCAGTAGGTAAGCAGGGACTACATAGTAGGAACACCTCAGACTCGGGATCCCAAGATAGTTATTGCAGTGATGTACAACCCAGCATAGTATAGGAAGAGGCCAGGACAAGAGTATGATGAGAACAACAGAGCAATGGTGGACACTGCTGAAATGACCAGAAGGGTCCATATGGGTAGAGGAAAGTTACTAGTAGGTTATTTCAATTGCAAGATTGACAGATGAAAATCTGGAGCCACATGAGGACCAGTAACATGAAGGGCTAAGATGATAGAGGTGGTACTGGAAAACCTCTTACATCAACATGTTAGGGACACTACCAGAGAGAGAGGAGAGGATGAAGTAGAAAGGCTTTATGTCATATTCACCTTGACTAGTTCAGACATTGAGGACATCACATATGAAAGGCCCCTTAGAGTGAGTAGGATGGGAAGCCACATTACAAAGAGAGGACTATACGGGTGTAAAGTTCAGCAGCCCTATCAGACCCCCCAAAGGGTATTTGATAAGGCTGGTTCCTCTTCAGGGAAAAAAAAAGGATAGAAGAATCATTAATATTATAAGATAAACAACTATATTAATAAGTAAAATTAGTTAAGAATATAAAACATTAAACATGAAATTAATCCTACTTGAAGCAAAAAAAAAAAATTAAATGTATAAATAATTAGTGATTCAAAGCTAATATGTACACAGTGACATAGTGGAGAATGGTGCCATGCCGATGTTCTGGGCACGTATCTCTGAATCGTGGTTTGGAACCCCGAGCCGTTGTTGATGAGGGGGGGTTTCACAGATGGAAGTGACTGTTAAAACAAAAGACAGTGTCCCAAAGGGTAGAGATTCTTTCCTCTGACCACCACAACACTTGTGAAGCAGTTGAATCGCCAGAAACAACTCATGAAATACCTGTGGAGCTATAACTGGGGACGGCTGCTAGACTGGTGTGTAGTTGATGGTTTTTGGCTGGAGTGGAGGGGACCAGATCTTGTCAAGATCTATGCTGCTCTTGCCTTTAAAAGAAATGGTGTGGATCAGAAGATGTCATAACACTACGCAACTTCAAATCATGACAGGAATAATAGGAGAAAAAAAACCTAATTAAAAGTGAAGTTTACTGAAATAACAACCAACATATAATAATTTTACAGGAGTGGAACGAATACTTACAGATTTGATGGGAGCCGTAATAAATGACTGACCACCAGTCGGAGACATATCTTACCTCGCACCAGAGGGAAAAAAGGAGGGGTAGCAGGAACTATGCGCCTACCCTAACTGAACAAGGGATTCCCCAACAAACTACCACCACCATTCATTCATACTTCCACCACTCCCCTCTAATGAAATTTACCCCCACAACGGCCATAGAATTTCCTGCGAGGTACAACGGAAAAGAAAAATTTGTGGGAACAATAAATGAAATGATATAATATGCGAACACAAAATGCAAAGAGGCAAAGGATAGGTTCGTACCCAAGGGCAACAGAAAGAACTTGAAGACCAGAACAGGGCCCCTTTGGGTTTACTCAAAGGTGAAGAAATGGCAAAACTAAGTGTGCTGAGATTGAAAAACTATGGAAGACAAAGGACACAGGAAAATAAGAAGATTACCTGAAGAGCCAGAAACGAATATGTATAAAACCATATCTGACCCAAAGCTGCTGTACAGCCACATCAGGGGGAAAACAACAGTCAAAGACTAGGTAATTGGCTGATGAAAGAAGGAGGGGATATCACAAGAATCGACCAAGAAGTATGTAAAAAAATGAACACGAGATTTAAGGAAGTTTTTTTAGTGGAGGCAGAAAGGACTCCAGCAAACGGGATTGACACACTACACAAAACCCAGGAGGAGGTTAAGAGGCTGGTATGTGAGCTAGATCCTAAAAGCGGGGGCCAGACCGCCCCAAGGTTTTTGAGAGGGGAAAAAGAGGCTCGTGTTGCCACTAACAAAATCTTCAACTTATCTATCGCAGGGAACTACCTGAGGTGTGAAAGACAACAAATGTAATCCCAATTTTAGAAAGGAGACAAAAAGGATTAAACTTTAGACCAGTGTCACTACATGAAAGTATAAAGTCATGGACAACATCGGGGGAAGAGTGGTGGGGGACTAGAAAAAAAAGAGCTTATACACGATAACCAATATGGTTTCAAAAGGGGAAAAACCTGTGTCCAAAAAACCACTGGAGTTTTACGACAAGATGACAAATTAGGCAGGAGAGAGAAGGGGGTAGACTGCATTTTCTTGAACTGAAAGAACGCTTTCGGGCCAATTCCACACAAGAGATTAGTAAAAAAGAACAGGAGGAATAACAGGAAAAAGGACCGCAATAAATGGGGGGAAAACCTAAGAGATAGGAAATAATGAGGTTTTTATGAGTGATGGTACGGCGATGTTCGGTGGGCACCGTGAAAGGCAGGGTTCCACAAGCAGCAGTTCTTGGGCCGTGCTGTTTCTGGGGTATGTGAATGACATGATGGAAGGGATAGATTCAGATGTGTCCGCGTTTGCAGACGATGAGAAGCTAACACGGAGAATTAAAGTAGATGAGGATAGAACTACAAATGATCTGGATAGGCTGCAAGCATGCCGCCCCTTCAGCCTGTCCTGGCTGGCTCTTTGAGTTTAACCCCCCCAAGTGGGGTCATGAAGATTTGGGGAAATCAAAGAAGACCACGGACAGGGGCGACTAGGAGGCCCCAAAACTGGAAACCTGCTCAAGGAAAAGGATCTTGATGAGAAAATCGAACGGGGGGGATTCATAGGTCCTGGCCCGCCCCTTGCTGGCCGCTACTAGGTCACTCTTCCCGCTCCATGAGCTTTATCATACCCTTTTAAAGCTATGTATGGACCCTGCCTCCTAACATCCCTGTAATTCATCTGAGTTTTAATTTCCAACTGTGACCCCTTGTTGCTGTCCCCATCTCTGGAACATCCTGTCTTGTCCACCTTGTCGATTCCTCTCAGTATTTTGTATGACGTTAATATCCCCTCTCCTGTCCTCTAGTGCGTCAGTCGATTTCTCTTAACCTCTCCTCGTTGAACATACACCTTAGCTCCAGGACCCGTCTAGTTGCAAACCTTGCACTTTTCATTTTCCTTCATGCTTGGCAGGTGGGTTCCAAACTGTGCTGAAATTTCCCAAAAGAGCCTAACGTAAACAGTGTCAGGGTCCTGAACGATTCCTTTTAAGATGTCGGAATGCTGTTCTTAGGTTTGCTAGGCGCCCGTATGCTGCAGCAGTTATTTGGTTGATGTGCGCCTCAGGAGATTTGCTCGGTGTTATACTCACCAAAGATCCTTTTCCTTGAGTGAGGTTTGTAGTCTTTGGCCCCTAGGATGACTCCGTCTACGGTCTTCTTTGCCCTTCCCCAATCTTCATGACTTTGCACTTGTGTTGAGTTCGTAAGTCTGTCTCCTTTTTTAAAAATTAATGCATTTGCTCTGTTAGTTACCATTTTGTCCTAGGCACATGTCAATTAGACACTAGGCCTGTTGTATATATGTGTGTGTATGTGTATGTAAGGAAACACTTGAAATGTTTCTGCCCCACCGGGAATTGAACCCGGCCCCTCCGTGCGTCAAGCAAGAGCTTTACCCACTAGGCCACCGGGGGCGTGTGTGTGTGTGTGTGTGTGTGTGTGTGTGTTTGGTTATCCTGAAGACTAAACCTATTTGCCACCCCACCCCTTGCATAGTCTAGTCTCTGTGTAAACTTAACAATAATGATCTGTTTGACAGGTGTGTCTGCTCTCTGGTCTACTATGGACTATCCTCCAACTCTAGCAGTTTGGGTGGCAATATCTTCGTAAATTTCATCGCCACGATGCTGATCGAGATTCCATCGTTCATCTTCACCTACCTCGTTATTGACAGGTAAGATCTTCATTCATTGGGGAGGCTCGAAACGATGACATGTGACAACCAGACGAAAAAGCATTTAGGAATTCATAGAAATATAACCAATTAATACTGAAAATCTTTTAAGGGTATTTATAGCTCATGAACCTTCAGATACATTTTTAAATTGTGTTCATATTCTTAATTTTTATTGCTTTCGTAAAAAAACAGACATTAAGAATTCAAGCAGATCTTAACAAACACGTTATTTATATACATGATAACTGATGATTTTAAATGTCAAATGAACTGTGCTTGAGTTTTAGAGGTTAAACCCACATGGTGTTATTCTATGTGACGTTCAAAGTAATAAACACAGTTATAGAATAAATTAGTCCAGCCGATGCAAGGCACAGTTTAAATTTTATTCCTTAATATGTTTATTTGAGTGTCAGAGAACTAAGTATATGTATTTTAATTATATATTTATGAAAAAGTTCTCTAAGAGTTTAGCACTTTTCTGCCAACAAGAATAAGAAAAATATAAATAGTAATAATAATAATAAAAATAATCGTGTTTTTCGTCTCTTATTGTTTTTTCTTCTCTTCTTTTTCTTCGTTTGTTCTTCTTCTTCTTCTTCTTCTTCTTCTTCTTCTTCTTCTTCTTCTTCTTATTATTATTATTATTATTATTATTATAATTTATATAATTATTATAATTTTTATCATTATTATTATTCATGTTATGAAAATGCGATATAACTTTTACTTATTGAAATATGATAGTGAATATATAAGCGTGTGAACTAAAGCACAGGAAGAAGATACTAATTTATTGTCATAATGTTATGGACCATGACTTTAGTAATTATTGGAGTCATGTAAGTTGTTACTGAGTGTAACACCACACAGTGTGAGTCATGTAGGTTGTTACTGAGTGTAACACCACACAGTGTGTGAGTCATGTAAATTGTTACTGACTGTAACACCAGTGTGAGAGTCGTGTAGGTTGTTACAGTTATACCACACAGTGTGTGAGTCATGGTGGTTGTTACTAACTGTAACACCACACAGTGTGAGTCATGTAAGTTGTTACTGACTGTAACACCACACAGTGTGTGAGAGTCGTGTGTTGTTACTGACTGTAACACCACAGTGTGAGTCATAGTGGGTTTTTATTTTCCCTTTGAGCGGGGGAAACGTGTAACCCCCACCACAAGTGGGAGTCGTGTATGTTGTTACTGAGTGTAACAACACAGTGTGTGAAAGTCGTTGTAGTGTTGTTACTGAGGTTTTAACACCACACAGTGTGTGAAAGTCGTGTATTTGTTACTGAGTGTAACACCACACAGTGTGTGAGAGTTTCGTGTATGTTGTTACTGAGGTAACACCACACAGTGTGTGAAAGTCGTGTATGTTTGGGGTTAAAAAAACCGAAATGTAACACCAAAACAGTGTGAGAAATCGTGTGGTTTTTTCATTAACTGTTATTCCACAGAATGGGAAGGAAGGGCTCCTGTTATTCGTGTTTTTACTGGGGGAGTGCAGCTTCATATCCGATTTATTACTGAGTAAATTGAGTTTATGGTAGATTCAAAGACCACACCCACACCTATATTCATAACTACACCCACACCTACACCCACGCCCACACATACACCTACACCCACACCCACACACACACCTCACACCACTTCCGTCACTCAACGCATACATAATTCCAGAAAGAAATTAATAGAAATATCCAATAAAGTTAAAAATTCTATTCGAGTTAGAAACTATTTTAAAAATAATACTGTTCATTTTTGAGTTTACAGAAATAATAAAAAAATCATTTTCGTTGCAGTGTTCTGTTCATACAATCAGTACAAATATACATTACAAGATTTTCTACAAATATCAACTTTGCTACCTTTCGTTTTTACAATCTTTCTTAATTAAGAATCGGTTAATAATTTTTTGTATCACTTTATTTAAAAAAATAACTGGTCTCGCATTCCATGGAAATGCTAAGAAAACTATTAAATTATTAAAAAGATGACTTACAATTCTTCTTAAAGCTTTAGTTGAGTGCATTTAACAAATGTTCAATGTTTTCTTGAACAAAATGTTCAATGAAAACAACCGCACTACATAAATTTGTAAACAACTACAAAAATAATCTTTACAAGATTAAAGCTATTTTATGAAGTTGTTAACTTGTTATTTTGTGCCATTTTTGTGTCCTTGGTTGTTACGGCAATAAAGTGGAGCTCTTGGGGCCTAAGGCCTTGTCTAAGGGCAAAGGTAAAAGTTACACAAATCACATGTAAAACTAGGCCACCCAGGGCTACCCCAGTCAAACAGAAAGCGCTAAACCAGCATTTAATACATAAATGGGTTGGTTATCAGAGGGTTCAGGGAATATTCTCGTTACAAAACTATACCTTTATTTAATATAACTCTATATACACTCACTAAATATACACCCAGCTCTCTCTCTAGCATAAACACCCACAAACTTTATAACTTAGATATGCAACTTTACTTATTTTATAAATTATCAACCATAACTTTTTACCATGTAGTCTAGAATTAAGTAGTCCTAAGAATCCCCGCAATGCACAGCATATTAGGGGCTTTTGGCATGTACATCTCATTAATAACTAAGTAATAGCTATGTAATTACTATGTATAACTATATCTTAGTTAGTTTGACTCTCAGGTAAGGACCCACTAGGGCGGGGGGGAAGTGGGGAGAGACGAAGAACAGCCGGTGAGAGGAAGAGCTGAAGGAGAAGAGAAAGAGTCAGGACTAAACCCAACAGTCTAACTACTGTTTTAACTATATCTACCATATATAATTGTACAATGTCTAAATAAACTGAATACTCTCAGGTAAGACCCATGAGGGTGAAAATGGAAATTTTGATAGGTGAAGAATAGTAGGTGAGGAGGAATTTTTGATAGTTGAAGGGAAAGAGCCAGGGCTAAACCCAGCAGTCTAAATAAATTATTATTATTATTATTATATAAACAAATACATGGAGTTAGCCGGCTGGAGCGTCACCGCAACATAAACACTGGACGTATGGGGGTGGTGCACGGTAGACACTAGTCCCCACAATCTCTACCCTCCTGCCGAAACCAGGTTCCACATTCACCAGCTCTCCACTCCAACAGAGCCCTGACCATATCAGAGCCCAGAGGAGCATATTGGTAAACAATAAAAGTGCCTATGGCTTGAGTTGGCTAAACAAAAGGAGTACAGCATTACAAAGCTTATCTTAACTAGGCGGCATCTGTCCAGCCTCTCACCCATGCCGCCTCCACGTGACTGCCCCAGCCAAGCTACCCACGCTTACCCGCTCACCCAAACACACGTGGAAAATAAATCCCGGCAGGATTTCATTACATTTCCCCCATTTAAACTAATTTACAGTACCCACAAAAAGCCTAGCATTTTCCTGAAATTATGGGTGACATATATCCATAGTTCATACATTATGATTTACAATTATGCGTTCATAAAAATTATGGCACACTTCTCCCCTATATATATATATATATATATATATATATATATATATATACGTATCTTACAATGCAATGCAGAAACCTGCTTAACACCCCCACCCGTAGACCACAGGTCTCGCTCTGCTAGCGGGAGCCACACGGACACTGATAGGTAAAAGGAAAGGAAAAGAAAGAAGGTAAACCCTACCCTAAGGTCCGAGGCAACGGGAAAACATTATAACTGGAGAATTACTGCCAGACAATCATGGACTTTTGGTACTGCAAATACATGTGCAATATTAACAAACTGAGGCTACTAGACTGCGGACATGTGAATATCGCCTAACATAACAGTGATCAAGTTCTATGTCAAACGAGCCCATGGTCACGCTCTTACACAACTATGTTAGAAAAAGGCACCATCACAACACAGCGCTGGCCACGCACTGGCGTTGATGCATTTTACCTAAATTACCTTATAAACTAATGAGTTAACTTTGTACATTGTACCCTGAGAAGTGCCATTTTGTGAAGTAATACCAATGATCAGTATGTTGCAAGACAGACCAAACTATAAGTGACACAACAAAAAAACTTTGAAACAGGAACACTTTCCAGGAGGAAAAAAGAGAAAAGATTTTACTTATTAAATTCTACTTAGAAAGAAAGATCACATTATCACCATCTCACTGGTGATAACACCACTGGTGATAACACCACTGGTGATAACACCACTGGTGATAACACCACTGAGTGATAACCCACTGGAGAAACAGGGGAGAGGAAAATATCAAGCCCCAACACCCGGGTGAATAGTCACATAAATTTTTATTGAGTTCGGTATTATTGCCGGATATTTTTTTTCCATCTGGTACCATCTGCAAACTAATCGCTTTAGGACGAACCATTATCATTTGTTATAACCAATTACAATGGTTCAATGGACCATTGTCACCATTGCAGTTGACAGTCGTCAAGGAAAAATCGAAACGTTCTTCTTCTTTGTAAGGTAGTTGTGAATCATTCCAATCATGATTTATTTATATGGTATGCAAATAAATCATGGTTGGAATGATTCACAATTTACTCCTACAGAAGAAGAACGTTTCGATTTTTCCTTGACGACTGTCAACTTGCAATGAGTAACTGTCAACTTGCAATGAGTGACAATGGTTCAATATGGTCCTTATGGACCATTGTAATTGGTTATAAAAATGATAATGGTTCGTCCCTTTAAGAGGATTAGTTTGCAGATGGCATTACCAGATGGAAAGAAAATATCCGGCAATAAATACTGAACTCAATAAATTTACTCATGAACTTGGTTATTTACGTGTGAAATTTTATTATAGATTTTAATATGAAAGATTTTAAGCAAAAATACTTTTGTTTTAATAAACTTAAGTCACAAAATTTATATTCGGGCAATGCTTGTAATAAACTGGTGTCAGGTTAAGATCACTGTAGCACTGGTGTTATGTGGCTGGTGTTAGAATAAGATCACTGTAGCACTGGTGTTAATGCTGGTGTTAGAATAAGATCACTGTAGCACTGGTGTTAAGTGGCTGGTGTTAGAATAAGATCACTGTAGCACTGATGTTAAGTGGCTGGTGTTAGAATAAGATCACTGTAGCACTGGTGTTAATGCTGGTGTTAGAATAAGATCACTATAGCACTGGTGTTATGTAACATAACGCTAATTTATGTCACCCTAAACTTGTATTCACATAAAAATTAATATTATTTCTTTATGAAACTTGATTCTGTTATATATATCTCTCAGCCATGAATCTGCTTCATATAAATTTCTTGGTCTTTGAAAATCAATTGAGTGGTAAAAATCGCTCTCAACACAAAGAGCATTGAACTCTTGTCCAGTTCTAATATTATATTTATGTTGTAGTCTTAATTCATGGCTTTCTACAGTTTGACTATAATAAACTTCATTTAATTTTGACAGGGAATCTTATAGATTCAACTATCATTTTTTGGTGTCAATTCTTAATCAAATTATTTTTTAACCGTATCAAGATTTTTATATGCAATTTTGATTTTAAAATTCTTAAGTAGAGAAGATATATGAAGGTTTACATGGAAAGGGAGAAAAACATATTCTTAGATGAATATTTTTCCTAGTCTTTTATCGAATTGTAAAATGTATTTCTGGCAATTTTAAAAGATTTGTCAGTTATGTTATTTGGATAATTTAGATTATTTGCTATTTCGTAATGTTCAAAAATATTTATCCGTTAACTTTGGGTTGTAAATACACATAACTCATAAAAACATTGAATTTTTCTTATTAGCACATCGACCCTTTCCCAACAAGGTAGAGTGGCCCGAAAAAGAAAAAACTTTCATCATCATTCACTCCATCACTGTCTTGCCAGAGGAATGCTTACACTAGTTATAAAACTGTAACATCAACACCCTCCTTCAGAGTGCAGGCACTGTAATTCGCATCTCCAGGAATCAAGTCCGCCTGCCGGTTTCCTGAAACCCTTCATAAATGTTACCTTCTTCACTCCAACAGCACGTCAAGTTCTAAAACCATTTGTCTCCATTCGCTCCTATCTAAAACGCTGTAAGTCCAAGCCCCTCTCACACCAAACCTCTTTTATATCCTTCCTCCAATATTTCCGAGGCCGACCCCTACCCCGCCTTCCCTTCACTACAGATTTATACACTCTTGAAGTCTTTCTGTTTCGTTCCTCCTTCTCTACATGTCCGAACCTTCTGTATAATACTTTTGGTAATCCCACACCTCTTAGTAATCTCCAAACTACAGATTCTCTGCATAATATTCACACACACATTGCCTTCACCACTGACATTCCACTGCCTCCAGCCTTCTCCTTGTTGCTACATTCACCACCCATACTTCACACCCATATAAAAGCGTTGGTATAACTATACTCTACATTCCCTCTCCTCAGTGCACTGCTCACCTTTTTCCCTTCGTCAATTCTATGATTCACCTCATCCTTCATAGACCCATCTGCTGGCACGTCCACTCCCAGATATCTGTATACATTCACCTCATCCATACTTTCCTCCAATCTGATATCCAATCTTCCGTTACCTATTGTTTGTTATCCTCATCACCTTACTTTTTCCTATATTCACCTTTAATTTCTATCTTTTACATACCCTACCAAACTCATCCACCAACGTCTGCAACTTCTCTTCAGAATCCCCCAAAATCCCAGTGTCATCAGCAAAGAGCAACTGTAACAACTCCCACTTTGTGTTAGATTCTTTATCTTTTAATTAACCCAACTCCTCTTGCCAACACCCGAGCATTCACTTCTTTTACAACTCTATAAATATATTGAACAACCATGGTGACGTCACACATGCCTTTTTAAGCCTACTTTTACTGGCAAATAATCTCCCTCTCGCCAACATACTCTAACCTGAGCCTCACTATCATCGAAAAAACTCTTAACTGCTTTCAATAACCCACTTCCTATTCCATACATTTGCAACATCTGCTACATTACCCCCCTGTCCACCCTATCATACGCCTTTTCCAAATCCATAAATGCCACAAAAACCTCTTTACCCTTATCTATATACTGTTCACCTATATGTTTCACTGAAAACACTTGGTCTCCACACCCCTTACCCTTCCCAAAGCCTCCTTGTTCATCTGCTATACAACTCTCCGTCTTACTCATAATTCTTTCAATAATAACTATACCATACACTTTACCAGGTATACTTAAGAGACTTATTCCTACTATGTTTACACTCTCGTCCCCTTTGCCTTTATACAAAGGAAATGTGCATGCTCTCTGTCAATCCCTAGGTACCTTACCATCTTCAATACATCTATTTAATAAAAGCACTAACCATTCCAAAACTATATCCTCATCTGCTTTTAGCATTTCTATCTTTATCCCATCAATCCCAGCTGCTTTACACCTTTTCATTCTACTCACTGCCTCACGCACTTTCCCCACACTCACAACTGGCTCTTCATTACTCCTACAAGATGTAATTCCTCCTTGTCCTACACACGAAATCACAGCTTCCCTATCTTAATCAACATTTAACAATTCCTCAAAATATTCCCTTCATCTTCCCGATACCTCTACTCTCCGTTTAATAACTCTCCTCTCCTATTTTTAACTAACAGATCCATTTTTTCCCTAGGCTTCCTCAACTTGTTTATTATTATTTTTTTTTTATTAACACATCGGCCGATTCCCACCAAGGCAGGGTGGCCCGAAAAAGAAAAACTTTCATCATCATTCACTCCATCACTGTCTTGCCAGAGGGGTGCTTTACACTACAGTTATAAAACTGCAACATTAACACCCCTCCTTCAGAGTGCAGACACTGTACTTCCCATCTCCAGGACTCAAGTCCGGCCTGCCGGTTTCCCTGAATCCCTTCATAAATGTTACTTTGCTCACACTCCAACAGCACGTCAAGTATTAAAAACCATTTGTCTCCATTCACTCCTATCAAATACGCTCACACATGCTTGCTGGAAGTCCAAGCCCCTCGCACACAAAACTTCCCTTACCCCCTCCCTCCAACCCTTCCTAGGCCGACCCCTACCCCGCCTTCCCTCAACTACAGATTTATACACTCTCGAAGTTATTCTATCTCGTTCCATTCTCTCTACATGTCCGAACCACCTCAACAACCCCTCCTCAGCTCTCTGGATAATAGTTTTAGTAATCCCGCACCTCCTCCTAATTTCCAAACTCCGAATTCTCTGCATTATATTCACACCACACATTGACCTCAGACATGACATCTCCACTGCCTCCAGCCTTCTCCTCGTTGCAACATTCATCACCCATGCTTCACACCCATATAAGAGTGTTGGTATAACTATACTCTCATACATTCCCTTCTTTACTTCCATGGACAAAGTTCTTTGTCTCCACAGACTCCGCAGTGCTCCACTCACCCTTTTTCCCTCATCAATTCTATGATTCACCTCATCCTTCATAGACCCATCTGCTGACATGTCCACTCCCAAATATCTGAATACATTCACCTCCTCCATACTCTCTCCCTCCAATCTGATATCCAATCTTTCGTCACCTAATCTTTTTGTTATCCTCATTACCTTACTCTTTCCTATATCCACTTTCAATTTTCTTCTTTTACACACCCTACCAAATTCATCCACCAACCTCTGCAACTTCTCTTCAGAATCTCCCAAAAGCACAGTGTCATCAGCAAAAAGCAACTGTGACAACTCCCACTTTGTATTTAATTCTTTATCTTTTAACCCCACACCTCTTGCCAAGACCCTCGCATTTACTTCTCTTACAACCCCATCTATAAATATATTGAACAACCACGGTGACATCACACATCCTTGTCTAAGGCCCACTTTTACTGGGAAATAGTCCCCTTCCCTCCTACACACTCTAACTTGAGCCTCACTATCCTCATAAAAGCTCTTCACTGCTTTCAGTAACCTACCTCCTATTCCATACACCTGCAACATCTGCCACATTGCCCCCTATCCACCCTATCATACGCTTTTCCAAATCCATAAATGCCACAAAACCTCTTTACCCTTATCCAAATACTGTTCACCTATATGTTTCACTGTAAACACTTGGTCTACACACCCCCTACCTTTCCTAAAGCCCCTTTGTTCATCTGCTATCCTGCTCTCTGTCTTACTCTTAATTCTTTCAATAATAACTCTACCATACACTTTACCAGGTACACTCAACAGACTTATTCCCTATAATTTTTGCACTCTCTTTTGTCCCTTTGCCTTTATACAAAGGAACAATACACGCTCTCTGCCAATCCCTAGGTACCTTACCCTCTTCCATACATTTATTAAATAATAGCACTAACCACTCCAAAACTATATCCCCACCTGCTTTTAACATTTCTATCTTTATCCCATCAATCCCAGCTGCCTTACCCCTTTCATTCTACCCACTGCCTCACGAACTTCCCCACACTCACACCTGGCTCTTCCACACTCCTACAAGATGTTATTCCTCCTTGCCCTATACACGAAATCACAGCTTCCTGTCTTCATCAACATTTAACAACTCCTCAAAATATTCCCTCCATCTTCCCGATACCTCTAACTCTCTATTTAATAACTCTCCTCTCCTATTTTTAACTGTCAAATCCATTTGTTCCCTAGGCTTCCTCAACTTATTAATCTCACTCCAAAACTTTTCTTATTTTCAACAAAATTTGTTGATAACATCTCACCCACTCTCTCATTTGCCTCTTTTACATTGCTTCACCACTCTCTTAACCTCTCTTTTTCTCTCCATATACTCTTCCCTCCTTGCATCACTTCTACTTTGTAAAAACCTCTCATATGCTAACTTTTTCTCCTTACTACTCTCTTTACATCATCATTCCACCAATCGCTCTTCTTCCCTCCGCACCCACTTTTCTGTAACCACAAACTTCTGCTGAACACTCTAACACTACATTTTTAAATCTACCCCATACATCTTCGACCCCATTGCCTACACTCTCACTAGCCCATCTATCCTCCAATAGTTGTTTATATCTTACCCTAACTGCCTCCTCTTTTAGTTTATAAACCTTCACCTCTCTCTTACTTACTGCTTCTATTTTCCTTGTATCCCATCTACCTTTTACTCCCACTGTAGCTATAACTAAAAGTGATCTGATATATCTGTGGCCCTCTATAAACATGTACATCCTGAAGTCTACTCAACAGTCTTTTATCTACCAATACATAGTCCAACAAACTACTGTCATTACGCCCTACATCATATCTTGTATACTTATTTATCCTCTTTTTCTTAAAATATGTATTACCTATAACTAAACCCCTTTCTATACAAAGTTCAATCAAAGGGCTCCCATTATCATTTACACCTGGCACCCCAAACTTACCTACCACACCCTCTCTACATGTTTCTCCTACTTTAGCATTTAGGTCCCCTACCACAATTACTCTCTCACTTGGTTCAAAAGTTCCTATACATTCGCTTAACATCTCCCAAAATCTCTCTCTCTCCTCTACACTCCTCTCTTCTCCAGGTGCATACACGCTTATTATGACCCACTTTTCGCATCCGACCCTTATTTTAATCCACATAATCCTTGAATTTACACATTTATATTCCCTCTTCTCCTTCCACAACTGATCCTTCAACATTATTGCTGCCCCTTCCTTAGCTCTAACTCTCTCAGATACTCCTGACTTAATCCCATTTATTTCTTCCCACTGAAACTCGCCTACCCCCTTCAGCTTTGTTTTGCTTAGAGCCAGGACATCCAACTTCTTTTCATTCATAACATCAGCAATCATCTCTTTCTTATCATCCGCACTACATCCACGCACATTCAGACAACCCAGTTTTATAAAGTTTTTCTTCATCTCTTTTTTAGTAAATGTGTACAGGAGAAGGGGTTACTAGCCCATTGCTCCCGGCATTTTAGTCACCTCATACGACACGCATGGCTTACGGAGGAAAGATTCTTTTCCACTTCCCCATGGACAATAGAGAAAATAAAAAGAACAAGAGCTATTAAGAAAAAGAAGAAAAACCTAGATGTGTGTATGTATATATATGCATGTGTATCCTGTGTAGTGTGACCTAAAGTGTAAGTAGAAGTAGCTAGATATACCTGTTATCCAGCGTGTTTATGAGACAGAAAAAGACACCAGCAATCCTACCATCATGTAAAACAGTTTCAGGTTTCAACAAAATTTGTTGATAACATCTCACCCACTCTCTCATTTGCTCTCTTAATAATTACGACATTTAATAAAGACAATAGATTATTTTATTCAAATTCAACAGTAAACTTCATGGAAAGAGTTAGACTGTACAAGTTGCAAAGGTCTGTTGAGAGAGGATTTTTCATTTCCATACAAAACTTATGAATAAAATTTGTCATTAAACTCAAACTTTGCATCATCAGTGCAAAGTTTAATGAGCTCAAAGTTTGTTTGTACTGGCAATTGTAAATAGCAATTACCGAGTCTTCAGATAGGAAGCTTAATAAGTCGTCAACTGGAACTTTTGTGAACACTGACGGGACATCAAAACTAACCATATTCTATTTTTTTTTATTTAAAAACATGACATGCAATAAAGTAACATATCATGGACTTTCACAAAAATCCATATTAATCCATCCAACAAATCCTTCTCCACTATATACAGAAACCCTTTCTGGAATTTGTACTCAAGACCCTTTATGTACATTGATGTAATACAACAAATGCAGTCCACACTAAGAAATCCCCTAAAACCCCATGACACACACTATAATAGTACTCCTTGCAATACATATAGGCCACCGATTACAACTTATTTGCATAATGAAATCCCCACAAACCCCATAAATAGTGCTATTATTATAAGACAGTGTCACTGTGATCACCTTTACACCATACAAGGCGCATATATTGTAAATACATTGTCAAAACGACCCTTTCTTCCTTTCCCTTTGAAGTGACAATTTATGACCTGACTGATTATCACTAAACCACGTAGGTATCAATATGAAGGACTTTATCATACTAAAGTACAATATAAGCTTCTTCGTACATATAACAAGTAGAAAAAAGGTGTTTTTTTTTTAACAAAAATAAGACAAAAACATTACACATAAAATCACCATAACAGGTAACCCTCATATATACCATGTATAGTACAGAGCCTATATATCGTACACATACTTCCTAGTATGTACATTTAATTCGAAGATATTACCCGCCTTTGACCTCCAAACTTACAACTAACAAAAGTCTCCTAAAAAAAATTATTTCCCCACAAACAGAGCAATACAAAGAGAGTACCCTAACACACATGCAACATAACCGTAAAAACATTTAGAGACAGACCAATAACAAGCCTTCACAATTATGCGGTTCAACATGTATCATCATGTATCATCATTGAATGGATGCCCTTAAACACATTTAAACCTTATGTTTAACAAAGTGGTATGCCATACTAACTCGACATAATCCTTACACACCTCAAGGCCTGTTCAAGTAATAACATCTCGTCAGTACCATATTGTAATTATTCAAATCAGTCATAATGGTTAATTTGTTAACTAAATCAATATTATATTTAACATTAAAGTTAAAAACTTTGCCAACAGTTGGGGTCAATATATCTACTAGCCATTTGGATAATTTGTAGGAAACTGAACTTATGGAGCTAATTATGTGTCTTTCTGGATTACCTTGTTTATGTGTTATGAATAATACTTAACATATATGGTCATTAAGTTATTTTATTAGTTAATTTTTGCCTTTTAGTAGTTATATTGATTTGATAAAGTTGTTATTACCCGAACCTAAGGTATTTACTCCAAGTCTGTATCATCTATAAGATTATTCATTTTACCTTTATAATCAGTTTCTTTTAAAATTACTACCGCATTGATTTTCATATATGTATAAAATCCTCAGATAAGATTTACCTTTGTTCAGCACAAATAATTTCTGACAGGAATTTCTTAAATAACACTTTGTTTTGGCAGGTTGTGTTGCTTATTTTTAACTTTCATTGCATCACTCTGATGTATTATGCAATTACATATCGAAGCCCTAACAACAGTTCATGTTGATCAGTGGAACATCACTATTTCTCATTGCAAATTACTTAATAATGCACATACAACCCGCACATATAAAAAAGAGAGGAGCTTACGTGTTAGTGTGACTTTGTAAATATTTTTTTTTATATTTTATTTAAAACAAATTATACAAAAACACAAACAAAATGATATTTTGTTACAAAACGGTCATCACAAAATACAACCATCAACCGTATATACTAACACATAACTCACAACTATACATGACCCAGTAAGA
>WNWK01033081.1:0-21429 GCA_009830355.1 Cherax destructor | reverse complement strand
CCCGTCAACCAGGGTTACCATCTTCACCCGTCAACCAGAGTTACCATCTTCACCCGTCAACCAGGGTTACCATCTTCACCCGTCAACCAGAGTTACCATCTTCACCCGTCAACCAGAGTTACCATCTTCACCCGTCAACCAGAGTTACCATCTTCACCCGTCAACCAGAGTTACCATCTTCACCCGTCAACCAGGGTTACCATCTTCACCCGTCAACCAGGGTTACCATCTTCACCCGTCAACCAGGGTTACCATCTTCACCCGTCAACCAGGGTTACCATCTTCACCCGTCAACCAGAGTTACATCTTCACCCGTCAACCAGAGTTACCATCTTCACCCGTCAACCAGGGTTACCATCTTCACCGTCAACCAGGGTTACCATCTTCACCCGTCAACCAGGTTACCATCTTCACCCGTCAACCAGAGTTACCATCTTCACCCGTCAACCAGGGTTACCATCTTCACATGTCAACCAGGGTTACCATCTTCACCCGTCAACCAGGGTTACCATCTTCACCCGTCAACCAGAGTTACCATCTTCACCCGTCAACCAGGGTTACCATCTTCACCCGTCAACCAGAGTTACCATCTTCACCCGTCAACCAGGGTTACCATCTTCACCCGTCAACCAGAGTTACCATCTTCACCCGTCAACCAGGGTTACCATCTTCACCCGTCAACCAGAGTTACCATCTTCACCCGTCAACCAGAGTTACCATCTTCACCCGTCAACCAGGGTTACCATCTTCACCCGTCAACCAGGGTTACCTCTTCACTCGTCAACCAGGGTTACCATCTTCACCCGTCAACCAGAGTTACCATCTTCACCCGTCAACCAGAGTTACCATCTTCACCCGTCAACCAGAGTTACCATCTTCACCCGTCAACCAGAGTTACCATCTTCACCCGTCAACCAGAGTTACCATCTTCACCCGTCAACCAGGGTTACCATCTTCACCCGTCAACCAGGTTACCATCTTCACCCGTCAACCAGAGTTACCATCTTCAGCACCAGGTCAACCAGGTTACCTCTTCACCGTCAACCAGGTTACCATCTTCACCTGTCAACCAGGTTACCTCTTCACTCGTCAACCAGGTTACCATCTTCACCCTCAACCAGGTTACCATCTTCACCCGTCAACCAGGTTACCATCTTCACCCGTCAACCAGGGTTACCATCTTCACCCGTCAACCAGGGTTACCATCTTCACCGTCAACCAGGTTACCATCTTCACCCGTCAACCAGAGTTACATCTTCACCCGTCAACCAGGGTTACCATCTTCCCGTCAACCAGAGTTACCATCTTCACCGTCAACCAGGTTACCATCTTCACCCGTCAACCAGAGTACCATCTTCACCCGTCAACCAGGTTACCATCTTCACCGTCAACCAGGTTACCATCTTCACCCGTCAACCAGGTTACCATCTTCACCCGTCAACCAGGTTACCATCTTCACCCGTCAACCAGGTTACCATCTTCACCCGTCAACCAGGGTTACCATCTTCACCGTCAACCAGGTTACCATCTTCACCCGTCAACCAGGGTTACCATCTTCACCCGTCAACCAGGGTTACCATCTTCACCGTCAACCAGGTTACCATCTTCACCCGTCAACCAGGTTACCATCTTCACCCGTCAACCAGGTTACCATCTTCACCCGTCAACCAGGGTTACCATCTTCACCCGTCAACCAGGGTTACCATCTTCACCCGTCAACCAGGGTTACCATCTTCACCCGTCAACCAGGATTACCATCTTCACCCGTCAACCAGGGTTACCATCTTCACCCGTCAACCAGGTTACCATCTTCACCCGTCAACCAGGGTTACCATCTTCACCCGTCAACCAGGTTACCATCTTCACCGTCAACCAGGTTACCATCTTCACCCGTCAACCAGAGTTACCATCTTCACCCGTCAACCAGAGTTACCATCTTCACCGTCAACCAGGTTACCATCTTCACCGTCAACCAGGGTTACCATCTTCACCCGTCAACCAGGGTTACCATCTTCACCCGTCAACCAGGGTTACCATCTTCACCCGTCAACCAGGGTTACCATCTTCACCCGTCAACCAGAGTTACCATCTTCACCCGTCAACCAGAGTTACCATCTTCACCCGTCAACCAGAGTTACCATCTTCACCCGTCAACCAGGGTTACCATCTTCACCCGTCAACCAGAGTTACCATCTTCACCCGTCAACCAGAGTTACCATCTTCACCCGTCAACCAGGGTTACCATCTTCACCCGTCAACCAGTGTTACCGTCTTCACTCGTCAACCAGGGTTACCATCTTCACCCGTCAACCAGAGTTACCATCTTCACCCGTCAACCAGGGTTACCATCTTCACCCGTCAACCAGAGTTACCATCTTCACCCGTCAACCAGAGTTACCATCTTCACCCGTCAACCAGAGTTACCATCTTCACCCGTCAACCAGGGTTACCATCTTCACCCGTCAACCAGAGTTACCATCTTCACCCGTCAACCAGAGTTACCATCTTCACCCGTCAACCAGGGTTACCATCTTCACCCGTCAACCAGTGTTACCGTCTTCACTCGTCAACCAGGGTTACCATCTTCACCCGTCAACCAGAGTTACCATCTTCACCCGTCAACCAGGGTTACCATCTTCACCCGTCAACCAGGGTTACCATCTTCACCCGTCAACCAGAGTTACCATCTTCACCCGTCAACCAGAGTTACCATCTTCACCCGTCAACCAGAGTTACCATCTTCACCCGTCAACCAGAGTTACCATCTTCACCCGTCAACCAGAGTTACCATCTTCACCCGTCAACCAGAGTTACCATCTTCACCCGTCAACCAGAGTTACCATCTTCACCCGTCAACCAGGTTACCATCTTCACCCGTCAACCAGGGTTATCATAACAGTGGTCTTGGGGTCACCTGTAGCTTCAGTTATCTCAGTTAAACATTAATTTCAAAATTTTTTAGAGTTGCTAGTTAACATATATTGTACAAACATGATCATGCAGTCCACGGCAGGATTCGAACCTACGCACTCTGCATCAAACTACGTAGTACCTTCTCCACTCAGCCAGATCCCAGTGGAGTGGAGAAGGCTACGTAGTTTGATGCAGAGTGTGTAGGTTCGAATCCTGCTGTGGACTGAGAATTAATATTTGTAAATAATTTCGCTTGTTTGCGAATTGTTAAGTATACATTATATTGTATTACGTAATTTTTAGTTAGGTTTGTTGGTTGGTTTTGGTGCAAACTAAGAAACGAACATTTTAAAAACTTGTGTAACTATTTATGGTTTTTTTTTCGCCCTTAATGATCTTTTTTTATACACCGAGAAATGCATTTCTTTGACAAGATATACACACCCTGAGAGGTGTATTTCTCTCAGCGTATATATGCTGTGAGTTTACTCTTACCCCTATTTTAGGGATTAAAGTTCTCTCGTCTGGTGGTGAGAAGGTTAGGTGGAGTCTTCATGACTCCAGTGCAGTCGATAAGCTTTAAACCCCATCAACTAACCAGTCAACCTAATTTATATAATTTCTTTCTCCATTTTCTTTCAGTGTTGAGGGCAGGATGAGGGGTGCTGACAACGCACACCCAAAAACGCCAAAGCAATCAGCCTCACCTCACTCTACTGTACCTCCGCCAAGTTCAAAAGCCTTCAATGCTAATCAAAAATCTGTTGTAAGAGACAGATGTGCAGGTGTTGATGCGTGTTGAGGCCCCCACCATGGACGTAGTGGGTCTCGGGTTCTGACCAGCCTCTGCCTGCCCTCTCAATGGTAACTCAGAGTGCAGCGGGGTACTAGCATAGCCCCAGGCTGCTCGTCCTGATGTGAACTGTGTCGTAATGATTCCAGGAGAGAGAGATGTGAGGTGATCACTGCTCTGGCAGTGCCCTGATGCGGCAGTTTCACTCGATCTACAGTGATAATGTAGTCATCTCTTGTTGCGTGAACTACAGTGATACAGTGACGTGTTTCACTTGATCTATAGTGACAATGTAGTTATCTCTTTTTGCGTGAACTACAGTGCTTTATGTGAGGATCAGTGACTAGTAAATAATTCACTGCCATGCAGTGCCACGTTAACTTTTCACTCACAACTCATACATTCTGCATTAAGTTGCAGTGTTCTGGTACAAAGGCACCGATATGCAGTGATATTTAAATTATGCCCCGATCTGCAGTGCACTAGCAGTGCTGTAACAGCAGTGTTGTGAACACTATGTAGAGACACGTACTGTCATGCTCTTCATGCAGTGACGTGCACTGAAGTGATATTATTTTTATGTTGACATGCGATGACATGCAGTTTATGTAGTTACGTGTTATAGTAAAAAACATGCAAAGACATGTAACACCATCATGCAGTGCCATGCAGTGCCGTGGCAGTGACGCAAGAACCCACGCACTACCAATGCAGTATTAGAGAGAGAAAAAAAGAAGAGTCAGTGTAGTGGTGTGTGTAAAACTGTCTCCAGACGGTGAAAATATTATAGCGCATCGTCGGGAGTAGTGAAGGGCAGTGAGAGGGGGGCGCGTCCCCCGGCCCTCACCAACACTCGTGGAACAAGTGAGAGGGACGAGAGGGCCTTCACCTGTGTTATTCTCTCCTACAAGCGCCTACCAACGCAACAACGTGGTGAGTACATTCACTCACCTGACAATTGTCATCTCAGACTTTCTTTCTCCTCAGAGAGAAAAAAATATAAACAAACTTATGCAGTTGTATAGACATGTCTGAGTGTTGCAGGTATACCAGTGACTGTCATGTATGAGTGTTGCAGGTATACCAGTGACTGTCTTCATGTCTGAGTGTTGCAGGTATACCAGTGACTGTCATGTCTGAGTGTTGCAGGTATACCAGTGACTGTCATGTCTGAGTGTTGCAGGTATACCAGTGACTGTCTTCATGTCTGAGTGTTGCAGGTATACCAGTGACTGTCATGTCTGAGTGTTGCTGGTATACCAGTGACTGTCATGTCTGATGTTGCGGTATGCCAGTGACTGTCATGTCTGAGTGTTGCAGGTATACCAGTGACTGTCATGTCTGAGTGTTGCGGTATACCAGTGACTGTCATGTCGGAGTGTTGCAGGTATACCAGTGACTGCTCATGTCTGAGTGTTGCAGGTATACCAGTGACGTCATGTCGAGTGTTGCAGGTATACCAGTGACTGTCATGTCTGAGTGTTGCAGGTATACCAGTGACTTCTTCATGTCTGAGTGTTGCAGGTATACGTGACTGTCATGTCTGAGTGTTGCGGTATACCAGTGACTGTCATGTCTGAGTGTTGCAGGTATACCAGTGACTGTCATGTCTGAGTGTTGCAGGTATACCAGTGACTGTCATGTCTGAGTGTTGCAGGTATCCAGTGACGTCATGTCTGAGTGTTGCAGGTATACCAGTGACTGTCATGTCTGAGTGTTGCAGGTATACCAGTGACTGTCTTCATGTCTGAGTGTTGCAGGTATACCAGTGACTGTCATGTCTGAGTGTTGCAGTTATACCAGTGACTCATGTCTGAGTGTTGCAGGTATACCAGTAACTGTCTTCATGTCTGAGTGTTGCAGGTATACCAGTGACTGTCATGTCTGAGTGTTGCAGGTATACCAGTGACTGTCATGTCTGAGTGTTGCAGGTATACCAGTGACTGTCATGTCTGAGTGTTGCAGGTATACCAGTGACTGTCATGTCTGAGTGTTGTTCAGTGTGTCATGTACTGAGTGTTTGTACGTACGTCATGTCTGGTGTTGCAGGTATACCAGTGACTGTCATGTCTGAGTGTTGCAGGTATACCAGTGACTGTCATGTCTGAGTGTTGCAGGTATACCAGTGACTGTCATGTCTGAGTGTTGCAGGTCGGTTGGTTAACTGTCGAGGTGAGTTATACCGTGGCTGAGGCGTACATGTCGGGAGTTACCTGTATCAGGTCGACCGTGTCATTCTGATTGTACTCTCTCGAGTCGTTACAGTGATGCTTCTAGGTTGGTCGTGACGTCATTGTGCGACCAGTGACTGTGCTGTAGAACAGTGACTGTCATTCTGGTGTTCGGTATACCAGTGCTCATGTCATTGCGGTATCCAGTGACTGCATGTCTGGTGTTGAGTATCAGTGATCATGTCGGGTTGGGTATCTTCATTATTCATATACATATAGCTCTATGTATGTCGATGTTGCAGGTATCCAGTGACTGTCATGTCTGAGTGTTGCTGGTATACCAGTGACTGTCATGTCTGATTGTTGCAGGTATACCAGTGACTGCCATGTCTGAGTGTTGCAGGTATACCAGTGACAGTCATGTCTGAGTGTTGCAGGTATACCAGTGACTGTCATGTCTGAGTGTTGCAGGTATACCAGTGACTGTCTTCATGTCTGAGTGTTCCAGGTATACCAGTGACTGTCATGTCGGAGTGTTGCAGGTATACCAGTGACTGTCTTCATATCTGAGTGTTGCAGGTATACCAGTGACTGTCATGTCTGAGTGTTGCTGGTATACCAGTGACTGTCATGTCTGAGTGTTGCAGGTATACCAGTGACTGTCATGTCTGAGTGTTGCAGGTATACCAGTGACTGTCATGTCTGAGTGTTGCAGGTATACCAGTGACTGTCATGTC
This sequence comes from Cherax destructor, assembly GCA_009830355.1. Taxonomy (NCBI): domain Eukaryota; kingdom Metazoa; phylum Arthropoda; class Malacostraca; order Decapoda; family Parastacidae; genus Cherax; species Cherax destructor. Next base: position 14,815 of record WNWK01033081.1, on the reverse strand, counting down.
TGAGTGTTGCAAGTATACCAGTGACTGTCATGTCTGAGTGTTGCAGGTATACCAGTGACTGTCTTCATGTCTGAGTGTTGCAGGTATTCCAGTGACTGTCATGTCTGAGTGTTGCAGTTATACCAGTGACTGTCATGTCTGAGTGTTGCAGGTATACCAGTAACTGTCTTCATGTCTGAGTGTTGCATGTATACCAGTGACTGTCATGTCTGAGTGTTGCAGGTATACCTTTGACTGTCATGTCTGAGTGTTGCAGGTATACCAGTGACTGTCATGTGTGAGTGTTGCAGGTATACCAGTGACTGCAATGTCTGAGTGTTGCTGGTATACCAGTGACTGTCATGTATGAGTGTTGCAGGTATACCAGTGACCGGTATCCAGTGACTGTCATGTCTGAGTGTTGCAGGTATACCAGTGACGCATGTCTGAGTGTTGCAGGTATACCAGTGACGTCATGTCTGAGTGTTGCAGTATACCAGTGACTGTCATGTCTGAGTGTTGCAGGTATACCATTGACTGTCATGTCTGAGTGTTGCAGGTATACCAGTGACTGTCATGTCTGAGTGTTGCAGGTATTCCAGTGACTGTCATGTCTGTGTTGCTGGTATACCAGTGACTGTCATGTCTGATGTTGCAGGTATACCAGTGACTGCATGTCTGAGTGTTGCAGGATACCAGTGACAGTCATGTCTGAGGTTGCGGTATACCAGTGACGTCATGTCTGAGTGTTGCAGGTATACCATTGACTGTCATGTCTGAGTGTTGCAGGTATACCAGTGACTGTCATGTCTGAGTGTTGCAGGTATACCAGTGACTGTCATGTCTGAGTGTTGCAGGTATACCAGTGACTGTCTTCATGTCTGAGTGTTAGTTCAGGTTTTACGCCAGTGACTGTCATGTCTGAGTGTTGCAGGTATACCAGTGACTGTCATGTCTGAGTGTTGCAGGTATCATGACTTCATGTCTGATTTGTGTACCGTTCATGTCTGATGTTGCAGGTATACCAGTGACTGCATGTCTGAGTGTTGCAGTATACCATGACGTCATGTCTGAGTGTTGCAGTATACCAGTGATGTCATGTCTGAGTGTTGCAGGTATACCAGTGACTGTCATGTCTGAGTGTTGCAGGTATACCAGTGACTGTCATGTCTGAGTGTTGCAGGTATACCAGTGACTGCTCATGTCTGAGTGTTGCGGTATACCAGTGACTGTCATGTCTGATGTTGCAGGTATACCAGTGACTGCCATGTCTTCAGTGACTGTCATGTCAGTGTTGCAGGTATACCAGTGACTGTCATGTCTGAGTGTTGCAGGTATTCCAGTGACTGTCATGTCTGTGTTGCTGGTATACCAGTGACTGTCATATCTGAGTGTTGCAGGTATACCAGTGACTGTCATGTCTGAGTGTTGCAGGTATACCAGTGACTGTCATGTCTGAGTGTTGCAGGTATACCAGTGAATGTCATGTCTGAGTGTTGCAGGTATACCAGTGACTGTCATGTCTGAGTGTTGCAGGTATACCAGTGACTGTCATGTCTGAGTGTTGCAGGTATACCAGTGACTCTCATGTCTGAGTGTTGCAGGTATACCAGTGACTGTCTTCATGTCTGAGTGTTGCAGGTATACCAGTGACTGTCATGTCTGAGTGTTGCAGGTATACCAGTGACTGTCATGTTTGAGTGTTGCAGGTATACCAGTGACTGTCTTCATGTCTGAGTGTTGCAGGTATACCAGTGACTGTCATGTCTGAGTGTTGCAAGTATACCATTGACTGTCATGTCTGAGTGTTGCAGGTATACCAGTGAATGTCATGTCTGAGTGTTGCAGGTATACCAGTGACTGTCATGTCTGAGTGTTGCAGGTATACCAGTGACTGTCTTCATATCTGAGTGTTGCAGGTATACCAGTGACTGTCATGTCTGAGTGTTGCAGGTATACCAGTGACTGTCTTCATGTCTGAGTGTTGCAGGTATACCAGTGACTGTCTTCATGTCTGAGTGTTGCAGGTATACTAGTGACTGTCATGTCTGAGTGTTGCAGGTATACCAGTGATGGTCATGTCTGAGTGTTGCAGGTATACCAGTGACTGTCATGTCTGAGTGTTGCAGGTATACCAGTGACTGTCATGTCTGAGTGTTGCAGGTATTCTTGTGAAATATTTTAACTACAAAAAAAAAATTAATTCACCATCACTCACTACATAGCCGTATTTATGGCACGAGGGTTGACCTGAGGAGCGCCTACAATCAGGGGTTTGGTGGTGTATCGAAATGTTACCTGACCTGAGGCACACCTGTAATCAGGTGTTGACCCTTGACCTTACCTGTGGCACGGTGCTTATATCAGCAGTGAGGCCAGGCCAGGACCAATCTTCCTCACCTGTAATTGAAGGTCAAAGTTCATCTGGATACTGTAATTTTTGAGAGAGAGAGAGAGAGAGAGAGAGAGGGAGAAGAGAGAGAGAGAGAGAGAGAGAGAGAGAGAGAGAGAGGAGAAGAGAGAGAGAGAGAACAGGAGAGAGAGAGAGAGATAGAGTGAGCAGAGCAGAGAAAGAGAGAGAGAGAGAGAGAGAGAGAGAGAGAGAGAGAGAGAGAGAGAGAGAGAGAGAGAGAGAGAGAGAGAGAGAGAGAGAGAGAGAGAGAGAGAGAGAATTTATAAATTATCTCCTCTTCGTCTTGGTTATCTTGTTATCCTGGTTCTCCGCACTTAGTCTTCTCTTCCTCGCAACATTTTTATCATTCAACACATTTCTTCTTCTCACACTGAGACAGTTGAACATTCCTTGCAGATTATACTCCCAATTATGAAATTATAGACCAGTAGTATTTATAGTCGTAAAGTGTGTGTGTGTGTACTCGCCTAATTGTACTCACCTAATTGTGGTTGCAGGGGTCGAGACTTAGCTCCTGGCCCCGCCTCTTCACTGACCACTACTAGGTCCTCTCTTTCCCTGCTCCATGAGCTTTATCATACCTCATCTTAAAGCTATGTATATGATTCCTCTATGACTGAAGAAATACTTCCTAACATCCCTTTGACTCGTCTGAGTCTTCAACTTCCAATTGCGACCCCTTGTTTCTGTGTCCCATCTCTGGAACATCCTGTCTCTGTCCACCTTATCTATTCCACGCAGTATTTTGTATGTCGTTATCATGTCTCCCCTAACCCTCCTGTCCTCCAGTGTCGTCAGGCCGATTTCCCTTAACCTTTCTTCGTAGGACATTTACCTTAGCTCCGGAACTAACCTTGTTGTAAACCTTTGCACTTTCTCTAATTTCTTGACGTGCTTGACCAGGTGTGGGTTCCAAACTGGTGCTGCATACTCCAGTATGGGCCTGACGTACACGGTGTACAGGGTCCTGAACGATTCCTTAGTGAGATGTCAGAATGCTGTTCTTAGGTTTGCTGGACGTCCATATTTGTGTATTCACCTATTTGTGGTTGCAGGGGTCGAGACTCAGCTCCTGGCCCCGCCTCTTCACTGATCGCTACTAGGTCCTCTCTCTCCCTGCTCCATGAGATTATCATACCTCGTCTTAAAGCTATGTATGGTGTGTGTGTGTGTGTGTAGTTCCATGCGATAACTTGAGAATGCAATTTGTGATCGGCTTCAAACTTGAAGTGCTGGTGCATTTTGTTCAAAGTTAGGTTTGTGTTCTTGTTCGACTGTGTAAACTCTAATTTTCCATTTTTTGTAAACAAGTTGGGATATCAGCTGTTGCGCAGTAACTAGAGAATGCTTCTTCTGATAGGCTTTAATCTTTCAAAAGCTGGTGTGTCAGTCTTAGTGGAAGTTCCTGATTGGTTTTGGGTTGTGTAGGTGCCACGTTATCATTTTTATTGAATAAGTTGGGATGTTACTCTGCATGCAATAACTTGTCAATACCTCTTCCACGTTGATTTTACATTACATTAGAAACTTATGCTGCACTCTGCACTGTTCCTTAAGCATGCACTGTGATACAGGATGGCTGAACGTGTGCAATCAAGGGGATACCGTTTTTAAATGGTTCAGTGATTGAAACACATATAGTGGAGTCTGTGTGAAGCAGTGAGTGACTTACAGTGCTTGCAACTCCAGTGTTCTTCCTCCAAGGTTTTTACAACTTAACAAAGCTTAGTTCAAGTGGCATCAAAATTTTAACTCTACTGTAACCAGGAGGTTTGTGCATGTATTGTCAAGTGCAGATGCGCTCCGCCCAGTGTTACATGGATCATTCTAGGCATTAAAGAAGGTTAGAGCTACTGGCTCATGCTAGGCAAGTCTAATCCACAAATCATACCCACCCACATCGACTCATATACTTGTTCAACCTATTTTTAGAGGTACCCCGAGTTCTTGCTTCAATAATGCTACTCTTACAGTTTGTTCCACTTGTTCACAACTCTAAGCCAGTGCTTTCCTATATCGTTTTGTTAAGCTAAATTTGTTCAACTTAAGCTCACTGTGGCGTGTCTTGTCTTGCTTAGAAATTTTCAGCACGTTATGTATATCCCCTTTATTTATTTATTTTTCATTTGTATACCTCAGTCATATCTCTCCTAATTTTAAGTCTTTCCAGAGAATGGAGATTCAGTGATCTCAATCTTTCTTGGTAGGAAAGATTTCTGATACGTGGGATCAAGTTCGTCATCCTTCTTTACATGTTTTCCAGCGTATTTATGTCCAGTCTGTAATATGGAGGCCTTACCAATGATACATAAAGTTGAAATATATCCTAATGATTCTTATTATTTGTACTTTTTGATGCGAAGCCAAACATTTTGATATCTTCACTGCGAACACTCATGCACTGGTGTGCAGGCCTACTGGCCCATACTAGGCAGGATCCTTTTAGAACCTCACATTTATCCCCAATGAACTGCATCTGCCACTTGGACTACTGCATCAAGCTATCCAGATCTCCCTGTAGCTTTTGTGTACTCATCAGAATTTATTTGATAATCTATTTTAGTGCCGCTACTTTCTTCAAGAGTCTCCTCTGTGGAACTCTGTCAGAAGACTTTACTGAAGTCATTGTTTACAATATCGCATTCATTATCATGGTCTACCCCCCTCAAATACGTTAGTGAAAAAAGGTTGGTAAATCTGTAAGGCAAGAACGCCCGTTTGAAAAGCCGTACTGAGACTCATTGGTCAGCTTATATTTTTCAAGATGTCTTCGAATTGCTTCTGCAATTATTGATTTTATCAGTTTTTGCATAATGGAGGCTAAGCTGATTGGTCTATAATTCATAGTTAAGGACCAAGATCCTGTTTCCCAGATAGATGCCATTTTCTACTTGTATTAATGTTGGTAGAAATTACCGACAATATGTTAGGTAAAAGGACACAAGTGCAATTAATGTGACATTTTATTGTGGCAACGTTTCGCTCTCCAGGAGCTTTGTTAAGCTGTAACGGCTTAACAAAGTTCCTGAAGGGCGAAACGTTGCCACAATAAAATGTTACATTAGTTGCACTTGTGTCCTTTTACCTAACATTTTCTACTTATCTGGTATGATTTATAGTGATCTGTTAAAAAGTCTAGCTAATAATTTGCTAAGTTCCTTCTTACATTTCTTTATAACCTTTGATTTGTCTGAGAACCATGTCACCAGTGGCTTGATCTTGCATAACTCTCATCCTGACCTGTAGAATTTTTGGATTCTGGAAATTTTGCTAGTATCTGGAAATTGTGCTAATCAGAGAGAAAATAAATGTTAAAAATTTGTACATTTTATTTGTTACTGACAGTAAACTAACCTCATTAATTTTAAAGTAGGCCTATCTTCTCCCTACTCTTACTCCTATATGCCTGAAAGAATCTTTCTGGGTTGACTTTGATTCCCTTGTGACTTTAACTTCATAATCTCTTTTGTTTTTTCTTATTCCTCTTTTTTATTTCCTTCTTTAGTTGAATATATTGGTTCTTTAAGTGTCTCTCTCTTCTTTTGAGTCACTGTCGATACTTCTCTTTTGACCTATGAAGTGTTTTTATCTATTGTTTATCCATTTAGGATCATTTTTGTATAATCTCATTTTCCTATTTAGAATATATGTAGCTGGATAGATTATATTATGCTTTGAAATCTGTCATATTGACAGCCATCTCCACCGTCTTGCTCCATTAGATGATCTCCAGTCAGGTCACCCCGGTCTACCCGTATAAAAAAAATAACTGGAGGAAAATTAGGGACCTTGACTTGATTAGAGTTATTATGGCAATTCCATGAGATATTGAAACTCAATGATTTGTGATTGCTTGTTCCAGGTTCTTCACTAAGTTCAAGATTATTAATTAGAGATCATTGTTTACCAGAGCCAAGTCAAGCAGGTTATTTTCCCTCTACTTGGCTGTCACAAACTATTTTTAAAAGGAAACTTCAACGGTTTCTAAAAAGTCGCTCGGTTCTATCTAGATTTCCTGTCAAAATGTTTCAGTTTGGTTAAAGTTGAAATTATCCAATTAAAACATTTTGTATCCTGATACTTTTGTAATTTCGTCCCATAGAAGTTTACCTTTGTAAGTATGGATGTGTGTAGATCATACCCAAGACTATGTCTTCACGTCCCTCGAGAAACTGTAGCCAAATAGATTCAGTCTCCATCACTTCTACTTTTATACCTCGCCTAATGCAACACTTTAAAATTTCCCTGACATACATCGCCACTCCGCCATCTTTTCTGTTTACTTTATCGGCGTGGAATAATTCATACCCTTAAATGTGGCATTCAGAAGCCATGTCCCTATCCTTCAAGCTGAACCAGGTCTCGGTTATTGCAATAATATTTATGTTTCCTGCTCATCCTATTAATCTTAGCTCTCTCATAGCTTTAGCGTTCCTACTATCATTATTGCAGACCTTAAGTGAGTTAGTCACTCGCCTCCCTCCACTCTCTCTCTTTGTTGACCAATTTCTCTGCTTTTCTTAGTAACTGTAGGATGAACTATCATTTTTTTTCTGAAATTCTACTGAAGCATCGTGAAATTTTTTGCTTCCATTCCTTGTGCTGCAACCAATTTGTCCCCCCCCCCCTACACACTCTTGTCACCATTATGTTAGTAGAAAATATTAAAGAACTCAGCACTAGACTAATGCCCTACACGAAGCTAGACTTTATAAAACTCTCCACATTCTTGATAAAGCTCTACACATTCTTGATAAAGCTCAACACATTCTTGATAAAGCTCTACACATTCTTGATAAAGCTCAACACATTCTTGATAAAACTCTACACATTCTTGATAAAGCTCTACACATTCTTGATAAAACTACATAAACTTGATAATCTACTTGAACTTGATTAAACTCCTAATAGGTTTGATAAAACTCCACAAACTTGATAAAACTCTCCAGTGATTTGATAAATATCTCCACACACTTGATAAAACTCTAAATGAACTTTATAAAACTCCACAAACTTGATAAAACTCTCCATACACTTGATAAAAGTCTACACAGAGCTGAACGTTAAGGTAGATCAGACCGTTATCATTCCTCTCCTTGTTTACTCTCTCCCCAGGGCCTTGAAAATTCTCCATGACGACCCTGAAGGCAGGTCCAGTTCTCACTTACACTTTGTGGACGAGATGTGTTTGTTTTAGCTGCCCAATTTGCAATCTTACGCCTCTTTAAGTTGCAAAATGAGGTATTTGTTTGGGGAATTGTTGCATTACACTTTTTTGAGGTCTACTGATTATTATTATTATTATTACTGTTGTTGTTGCCGTTATCATTATTGTTGTTGTTGTTGTTGTTGCTGTTATTATTATTATTATTATTATTATTATTATTATTATTATTATTATTATTATTATTATTATTATTATTGTTGTTGTCGTTGTTGCTGTTATTATTATTATTAATATTATTATTATTATTATTATTGCTTTTTGTTGTTGTTGTTGTTATTATTATTATTATTATTATTATTATTATTATTAATTATTATTATTTTTTCGACAATATTCACCAAAGCCGCATGCGTCATACAAAGAGATCTTTACAATAATAGTATAGAGTACATACAAGTTGATGAATAAGACACATGTACAACATCTGGGTATCTTTATCTTGAGAACGTTTCACCAACCGGTGTATTTTTCAATACATTACATAGATTATACAGGGGAGACAATATGAGGTAATCAGTCCCTCAGGCCCGAAGGTGTTTTGTACGTTATTCTTTCATCTTGGCACGGAGTACGTCTCCGAGCAACCTGTTTGCTATCCTCTGAGGGTCTAACTCCGGGGCATGATCTACTGCCGCCAGTGGGCCCCACCCACCTGTGACGATGCCTTCAACTGCTGCGCCTCATCTGACTTCATTGATTCAGAAAATTGTAACAACACGATTGCAAACAAATCAGGGAATGGGTGGGGCTTGAACCCATGGCCATCAGTAACAGGCTGGTTGATCAGGCCCTGATTCACCTCGAGGTTTGATCATAGACCGGGCCGCGAGGGCGTTGACCCTAGGAATACCCTGCAGGTATACCCCAGGTATGGCAAGGTAGTCCTAAAACCCCAGTGCATAAGAGTCCACCTTCCCTCAGTCTTGAATACCTTCAAGACTGAGGGGACTGATTACCTCATCTTCCAGTGCCTTGCGTATGTCATCTCTAGATTAGACTGAGAAAAAGCCACTCGTTCTCGAAACTCTCCACAACATCGACAGAAAGATCTGCTGAAGTTGATTAGTACTGAAGTTGATAAATATTAACATAAAGAGCTGAAATGACTATACTTTGTACTCGTTGAAAAGCTTCTTTTGTGTACTCCATAAGGGGAATGTCTGGAGGCTGGCATAGTGCTCTTAATCCAAGGTATTAGTGTTACCATGCTCCTAATTGGATCAAACCAGATTATCCTGCACAACCCACTTCAGTTCCCCTGTCTTAAGAGTACCACTGTATTTACCACTGTAAGTGTTGTACCCTTGTTACTACCACTGTAACAGTGTTGTAATGTACCTTTGTTACCACCACTGTAACAGTGTTGTACCCTTGTTACTACCACTATAACAGTGTTGTAATGTACCTTTGTTACCACCACTGTAACAATGTTGTAATGTACCTTTGTTACCACCACTGTAACGATGTTGTAATGTACCTTTGTTACCACCACTGTAACAATGTTGTAATGTACCTTTGTTACCACCACTGTAACAGTGTTGTAATGTACCTTTGTTACCACCACTGTAACAATGTTGTACCCTTGTTACTACCACTGTAAGTGTTGTAATGTACCTTTGTTACCACCACTGTAACAGTGTTGTACCCTTGTTACTACCACTGTAACAGTGTTGTAATGTACCTTTGTTACCACCACTGTAACAGTGTTGTACCCTTGTTACCACCACTGTAGCAATGTTGTACCCTTGTTACCACCACTGTAACAGTGTTGTAATGTACCTTTGTTACCACCACTGTAACAATGTTGTACCCTTGTTACCACCACTGTAACAGTGTTGTAATGTACCTTTGGTACCACCACTGTAACAGTGTTGTACCCTTGTTACTACCACTGTAACAGTGTTGTAATGTAACTTTGTTACCACCACTGTAACAATGTTGTACCCTTGTTACTACCACTGTAACAGTGTTGTAATGTACCTTTGTTACCACCACTGTAACAATGTTGTACCCTTGTTACTACCACTGTAACAGTGTTGTAATGTACCTTTGTTACCACCTCTGCAACAATGTTGTACCCTTGTTACCACCACTTTAACAGTGTTGTACCCTTGTTATCATCACTATAACAGTGTTGTACCCTTGTTACCATCACTATAACAGTGTTGTATCCTTGTTATCACCACTATAACAGTGTTGTACACTTGTTACCATCACTATAACAGTGTTGTACCCTTGTTACCATCACTATAACAGTGTTGTACCCTTGTTACCATCACTATAACAGTGTTGTACCCTTGTTACCATCACTATAACAGTGTTGTATCCTTGTTACCATCACTATACCAGTGTTGTACCCTTGTTACCATCACTATAACAGTGTTGTATCCTTGTTATCACCACTATAACAGTGTTGTACACTTGTTACCATCACTATAACAGTGTTGTACCCTTGTTACCATCACTATAACAGTGTTGTACCCTTGTTACCATCACTATAACAGTGTTGTACCCTTGTTACCATCACTATAACAGTGTTGTACCCTTGTTACCATCACTATAACAGTGTTGTACCCTTGTTACCATCACTATAACAGTGTTGTACCCTTGTTACCATCACTATAACAGTGTTGTACCCTTGTTACCATCACTATAACAGTGTTGTATCCTTGTTACCATCACTATAACAGTGTTGTACCCTTGTTACCATCACTATAACAGTGTTGTATCCTTGTTACCATCACTATAACAGTGTTGTACCCTTGTTACCATCACTATAACAGTGTTGTACCCTTGTTACCATCACTATAACAGTGTTGTAACCTTGTTACCATCACTATAACAGTGTTGTACCCTTGTTACCATCACTATAACAGTGTTGTATCCTTGTTATCACCACTATAACAGTGTTGTATCCTTGTTATCATCACTATAACAGTGTTGTATCCTTGTTACTATCACTATAACAGTGTTGTATCCTTGTTACCACCACTGTAACAGTGTTGTACCCTTGTTACCAACACTGTAACAGTGTTGTATCCTTGTTACCACCACTGTAACAATGTTGTACCTTTGTTACCACCACTGTAACAGTCTTGTATCCTTGTTACCACCACTGTAACAATGTTGCATCTCTGCCAGTGCAACATTCTCACAGTCACGTTGACTCTCACGTCTTGCCAAGATAATGGCAGCGAGTGACGCACACTTAATTTCCTGCCATATTATGTATATTATGTATGTATATATGTATGTATGTATGTATGTATGTATGTATGTATGTATGTATGTATGTATGTATGTATGTATGTATGTATGTATGTATGTATGTATGTATGTATGTATGTATGTATGTATGTATGTATGTATGTATGTATGTATGTATGTAAGTATGTTTGTATGTATGTATGTATGTATGTATGTATGTATGTATGTATGTATGTATGTATGTATGTATGTATGTATGTATGTATGTATGTATGTATGTATGTATGTATGTATGTATGTATGTATGTATGTATGTATGTATGTATGTATGTATGTATGTATGTATGTATGTATGTATGTATGTATGTATGTATGTATGTATGTATGTATGTATGTATGTATGTATGTATGTATGTATGTATGTATGTATGTATGTATGTATGTATGTATGTATGTATGTATGTATGTATATGTCGTGCCGAACAGGTAAAACTTGTGATTTTGGCTTAAATAGTAACGCTCTTCTTGCCGAATAAGGTAAACGAAAATTTATGTATGCAATAACTTCGCAAAAATCATTCTGAACCTAACAAAAAAATATATTTCATTGTATGTATTTGTTTATTATTAAATTATTGTAAACTTATCTAAAATATATTAAGTTGGATTAGGCTAAATTAAATTGCGCTTGTTATAATAAAGTTAGGTAAGTTTCTAAGGTTCTTTTGACACAAAAATATTTAATTTTTACATTGACATAAAAAAATATATCTAAACGTATAAGAGAAATTTTTAGAAAGGACTTAATTTTAAATGAGTTCTTGTTACCTGACCAGTTTTACCTATTTGGCACGACATATATATATATATATATATATATATATATATATATATATATATATATATATATATATATATATATATATATATATATATTTTTTCATACATTGTTCTTGCCTCCATAGATAACTTTCTTTGTCTCCACATATGCCTCATAAACCCATCTGCTGACAAGTTCACTCCCAAATATCTCAGCACATTCACTTCCTCCATATTCCCTTTCCTCCAATCTGACATCCAGTGTTTTATTTCCTAAATTTTTTGTTACCCCTCATCCTGTGTCCACCAACCTTTTCAACATCTCTTCAGAATCTCCCAAAAAACATCGTGTCATCGGCAAAAAGCAACTGTGACAACTCCCACTTTTTATTAGATTCTTTACCTTCCAATCTCACACCTCCAACACCCCAGCATTCACTTCTCTTACAACCCCATCTATAAATTATTGAACAACCACGGTGACATCACGCATCCCTGTCTAAAGCTTACTTTTACTCTAAAATCTCCCTCTTTCCTACATACCCTAATATAAGCCTCACTGTCCCATAAAAGCTCTTAACTGCTTTCATTAACCTGCCACGATGGTTCATAAATTAGTTAATGATACAAACAGATTAGTGTACAAAGACTGGCACCGTCTGTTATTAACCTTAGCTAATATCAGATGCTATTAACCTTAGCTAATATCAGATGCTATTAACCTTAGCTATTAGCATCTGCTATTAGCTAATAGCACCTACTATTAGCTATCTGCTAATAGTAAGAAAGGCTAAAAGAGATTACGAACTTAAAATTACGAGCGAATCAAAGGTTCTCTCTAAGGTCTATAGAAACCAGATTAGGGAAAAGATAGATCCACTTAAATATAACTCAGGTCAGCTCACACTTAGTGACAAAGAAATGTGTGCAATTTTTAACACTTATTTTCTTTCTGTTTTTACACAAGAGGACACAAATGAAATCCCAAAAATAAAAATAAAATATATAGGGTCAGGACGAAAATGAAGTCCCCGGGCCCTGATGAATTGTTTTCAAGGGTTCTAAAGGAGTGTAAGGAGGGATTTAGTAAACCATTAGCCAGTCTCTTCAATAAATCACTACAAACGGGTATCGTACCAGATATGTGGAAAATGCAGTCGTGATCCCTATTTACTAAGAGAGAGAGAGAGATGAGTCCTTAGTTTCAAACTGTAGACCAATCATCCTAACTTCAGTTGTAGGAAAGTTAATGAAATCAGTAATTGCAGACGAAATTCGAAATCAACATGAAAAATGTAATTTAATCGATGAATCTTAGCACTGTTTTACAAATTTACTAACCTCTAGTTAATAAAGTGTTTGAGGCGGTGAACCAAGACAAAGAATATGGTATTGTGTATGTGGTTATCAGTAAAGCCTTTAATAAGGTTCCACACAGGAGACTGTTGAGGAAGGTATCAGCACACGGAATAGATGGAGAAATTTTCTCATGGCTCGAGGCATAGTTGATTGATAAGCATCAGAGAGTTTGCATAAACGGGGAGAAATCAGAGTTTTTACCTGTTACCAGTGGGGTTCCACAGGAGTCAATATTAGAACCCTTGTTGTTCACAATTTACATAATGGACATAGATGAGAGAATAAATAGCGATATAAGCAAGTTTGCTGATGACACTAAAATAAGCCGTCAAATAAATTCTGATGAGGACACAAGAGAAGTACAGTGTGGCCTAGATATGTTGACGTTGTGCTTGATGAAATGCTAGAAGCAGTTTAATGCAGACAACTGTAAGGTTCTGTTACGGAGAGAAGAATATAACTAGGGCACTTATAAACTAAATTATGTAGATCTCTGTCAAACTGAATGCAATAAAGATTTAGGAGCTCTGGTTAGCAAGACAACAGTGTATAAGTGTTCGCAATAAAGCTAATAGAATTCTTGGCTTTATATGAAGAAGTATAAAGAATAGAAGTCCTCAGGTTAAATATCAGCATTATATATCCTTGGTAAGGCCTCATTTAAATTATACTGCTCAGTTCTGGCCTCCCATTATAGAATGAACATAATTACTCTGGACAACATACAGAGAATGCTGACGAAATTGATTCCACGTATCAGAAAGCATTCTTACGAAGATAAGCTGCTGAATCTGCACTCTCTGCAGAGGCGTAGAATAATGGAGATATGATTGAGTGAACAAATGAAAACCAGAATAAATAAAGGGTACGCACTTGACGAATTTCGTATAGATAAGAAATGCAAGAAAAGAGGAGGATCAAGCAGCGTAACAAACTCAACCCTGGGTGACCAACATGTCAACATGTAGGGAACAACATATAGTCTCAGATAATTTATAATATATGGAATGACTTAGTCTGGATTTTCTTTGTTGGCGCGAGTCCAGAGAAACAGTCCTCCCTCTCCTCCCCGTCAACACCACTGCCTTGCTGGCTCTCCTTCCCCCTCTCCCCGTCAACACCACTGCCTTGCTGGCTCTCCTTCCCCCTCTCCCCGTCAACACCACTGCCTTGCTGGCTCTCCTTCCCCCTCTCCCCGACAACACCACTAGCTAGATCCTTCTTCCCCTCAGATAAAACTGGCTTGCTCCCTTTCCTTCCCCCTCCCCCCGACAACACCACTGGCTAGATCCCTCTCCCCCTCAGATAACACTGGCTTGCTCCCTCTCCTTCCCTCTCCCCCGACAACACCACTGGCTAGATCCCTCTCCCCCAGATAACATTGGCTTGCTCCCTCTCCTTCCCTCCTCCGACAACACCACTGGCTAGATCCTCTCCCCATCAGATAGCACTGGTTTGCTCCTCTCCTTCCCCTCCCCCGACAACACCACTGGCTAGATCCCTCTCCCCCTCAGATAACACTGGCTTGCTCCCTCTCCTTCCCTCTCCCCCGACAACACCACTGGCTAGATCCCTCTTCCACCCAGATAACACTGGCTTGCTCCCTCTCCTTCCCCTCCCTCCGACAACACCACTGGCTAGATCCCTCTCCCCCTCAGATAGCACTGGTTTGCTCCCTCTCCTTCCCCTCCCCCCGACAACACCACTGGCTAGATCCCTCTCCCCTCACATAACACTGGCTTGCTCCCTATCCTCCCCTCCCCAGACAACACCACTGGCTAGATCCCTCTCCCCTCAGATAAAACTGGCTT
>WNWK01033080.1:0-21429 GCA_009830355.1 Cherax destructor | reverse complement strand
AGACCAGTGTCACTGACATGTATTGTATGCAAGGTCATGGAGAAGATAGTCAGGAGAAGGGTGGTTGAGCACCTAGAAAGGAATGAGCTTATCAACGACGGCCAACACGGTTTCAGGGACGGGAAATCCTGTGTCACAAACCTACTGGAGTTCTACGACAGGGTGACAGCGATAAGGCAAGAGAGAGAGGGTGGGTAGATTGCATATTCTTGGATTGTAAGAAGGCGTTTGACACAGTTCCACACAAGAGATTAGTGCAGAAGCTGGAGGACCAGGCAGGGTAACAGGGAAGGCACTACATTGGATCAGGGAATACCTGTCAGGGAGACAGCAGCGAGTCATGGTACGTGGCGAGGTGTCAGAGTGGGCGCCGGTGACGAGCGGGGTTCCACAGGGGTCAGTCCTGGGACCAGTGCTGTTTCTGGTATTTGTGAACGACATGACGGAAGGAATAGACTCGAAGTGTCCCTGTTTGCAGATGATGTGAAGTTGATGAGAAGAATTCAATCGGACGAGGACCAGGCAGAACTACAAAGGGATCTGGACAGCCTGCAAGCCTGGTCCAGCAACTGGCTCCTGGAGTTCAACCCCACCAAGTGCAAAGTCATGAAGATTGGGGAAGGGCAAAGAAGACCCAGACGGAGTACAGCCTAGGGGGCCAGAGACTGCAAACCTCAATCAAGGAAAAAGATCTTGGGGTGAGTATAACACCAGACACATCTCCTGAGGCGCACATCAACCAAATAACTGCTGCAGCATATGGGCGCCTAGCAAACCTAAGAACAGCATTCCGACATCTTAATAAAGAATCGTTCAGGACCCTGTACACTGTGTACGTTAGGCCCATATTGGAGTATGCAGCACCAGTTTGGAACCCACACCTAGCCAAGCATGTGAAGAAGCTCGAGAAAGTGCAAAGGTTTGCAACAAGACTAGTCCCAGAGCTAAGGGGTATGTCCTACGAGGGAGGTTAAGGGAAATCGACCTGACGACACTGGAGGACAGGAGAGATAGGGGAGACATGATAACAACATATAAGATACTGAGAGGAATTGACAAAGTGGACAGAGACAGAATGTTCCAGAGATGGGACACAACAACAAGGGGACACAGATGGAAGTTGAAGACTCAGATGAATCACAGAGATGTTAGGAAGTATTTCTTCAGTCACAGAGTTGTCGGGAAGTGGAATAGTTTAGGAAGCGATGTAGTGGAGGCAGGCTCTATACATAGCTTTAAGCAGAGGTATGATAAAGCTCATGGCGCAGGGAGAGTGACCCAGTAG
The DNA here is from genome assembly GCA_009830355.1 of Cherax destructor. Lineage (NCBI taxonomy): Eukaryota > Metazoa > Arthropoda > Malacostraca > Decapoda > Parastacidae > Cherax > Cherax destructor. The sequence continues at coordinate 20,144 of WNWK01033080.1, read as the reverse complement.
CGGCCAGTGAAGAGGCGGGGCCAGGAGCTTTGACTCGACCCCTGCAACCACAACTAGGTGAGTACAACTAGGTGAGTACACACACACACACACACACACACACACACACACACACACACACACACACAGTTATCCCTCGGTTTTCGGTTTTAATCCGTTCCAGATGGATCGGCTAAAACCAAAACTATTTTCCCCATAAGAAATAAAGGAAATTCAATTAATCCGTTCCAGAAGTTTGGAAAAAAATAATTGGGGGGGCCTTAAAGATAGATTTACATGCACAAATGAATGAACTCTATGTGGCACTTACCTTTATTGAAGACTGATGTTGCTGGATGGAAGAGAGGAAGGAGTGGAGAGGGAAGAGACCCTATTTTTTGGAAGGGGAATCCCTTCCATAAGGAATTTAGGTACCAAGTCCTTATCTGGGGTCACTTCCCTGCATGCCTGCTACACTCCCTGCATACTGCTACACTCCCTAAGCATACCTGCTACACTCCCTGCATACTGCTACACTCCCTGCAACCTGCTACACTCCCTGCATCCCTGCTACACTCCCTGCATACCTGCTACACTCCCTGCATACCTGCTACACTCCCTGCATACCTGCTACACTCCCTGCATACCTGCTACACTCCCTGCATACCTGCTACACTCCCTGCATACCTGCTACACTCCCTGCATACCTGCTACACTCCCTGCATACCTGCTACACTCCCTGCATACCTGCTACACTCCCTGCATACATGCTACACTCCCTGCATACCTGCTACACTCCCTGCATACCTGCTACACTCCCTGCATACCTGCTACACTCCCTGCATACCTGCTACACTCCCTGCATACCTGCTACACTCCCTGCATACTGCTACACTCCCTGCATACCTGCTACACTCCTGCATACCTGCTACACTCCCTGCATACCTGCTACACTCCCTGCATACCTGCTACACTCCCTGCATACCTGCTACACTCCCTGCATACCTGCTACACTCCCTGCATACCTGCTACACTCCCTGCATACCTGCTACACTCCCTGCATACCTGCTACACTCCCTGCATACCTGCTACACTCCCTGCATACCTGCTACACTCCCTGCATACCTGCTACACTCCCTGCATACCTGCTACACTCCCTGCATCCCACCATGCTACACTCCCTGCATACCTGCTACACTCCCTGCACCTACCTGCACTGCCACTCCCTGCATACCTGCTACACTCCCTGCATACCTGCTACACTCCCTGCATACCTGCTACACTCCCTGCATACCTGCTACACTCCTGCATACCTGCTACACTCCCTGCATACCTGCTACACTCCCTGCATACCTGCTACACTCCCTGCATTCATGCTACACTCCCTGCATACATGTTACACTCCCTGCATACATGCTACAATCCCTGTATACATGCTACACTCCCTGCATACCTGCTACACTCCCTGCATACCTGCTACACTCCCTGCATACATGTTACACTCCCTGCATACATGCTACACTCCCTGCATACATGCTACACTCCCTACATACCTGCTACACTCCCTGCATACCTGCTACACTCCCTGCATCCTACACCCTGCATACCACACTCCCTGCATACCTGCTACACTCCCTGCATGCCTGCTACACTCCCTGCATGCCTGCTACACTCCCTGCATGCCTGCTACACTCTTAAACTCCATCGTGTTTCTCACTTTCTTTACCAAAGGACTGGCACTAGGAGCTTTCTTTGGGCCCATAGTAGCTTATTTAGTAGTCACACACAATAATCAAGGCCCAAAAACAATGAAATGTTAATAAATGTTTTGTATGAACTCCTGGGGTGATGTTCCCTCAAGCATAAACAATGCTAGACTGCGTGACAATGTGCGTGGGAGGTGCTGGGGGGTGTGTGGGTGGCGGGCCTACGGCCTTTGTATGTGCACGGCACTGGTGGACAGGTCCCATACGGTCGGTGAAAACTAAGACAATCGGCGAAAACTGAGACAAATTTTCCCTGAAAAAAGTCGGCGAAAACCAAAATCTGCAAAAACTGGGACAATCGAAAACCAAGGGATGACTGTGTGTGTGTGTATATATATATATATTATATATATATATATATATATATATATATATATATATATATATATATATATATATATATATATATATATATATATATATATATATATATATTTATATTTTTTTTTTTTTTTTTTTTTAACACGTCGGCTGTCTCCCACCGAGGCAGGCTGACCCAAAAAGAAAGAAAAGTCTAGTATATATATATTCATTGTCTTGAAGCAGCTAGTCAAAATGCCCTGTAGCCTGGAGTTCCCAGTATACTGTGAAGAGGTTCAATGACATAACGATTCTGCCTTGAAAAGTCAATGGTATCACATCTAAGGGACAATTTCAGGTTGCAAGTTGCGAGAAATCATCATGTTCCATTGTGAATGCTCTTACTCTTAGTGAATTTTAAAATATTTGTCGAGAAACGACTGTGCCCTAGGACTGTGGTAGTACTGGATAATCTGTGGACATGTAGTTGATAAGCTAGAGTAAAATGAATACATGATTGTGTTTGATAACTTGCATGAAGAGTCAAATTTATGATCTGTCATTTATGACCATAGATCCTGGAAACTTAAGCACTGTTTACCCTACTCTGGTGTTTGTTATGAATGAATGTAGGAAGTAGTGCCAGGGGATCTGTTTTGTCACATCTGATCATTTGCTTAGAATGTTGTGGGACATATATCTGGTAATATAGCAAAAGAAATTTGGGATATAGTGTGTTCCATGGCAACTGTGGTGCCATGATGGCTACGTATTCCTATATCTGATTTGAGACAGCTCTAGACAAGATTTGTGTAGTTGGACCTTGTGTAGTTGAATACCCTTTTAAGCTCAGTGTTCTAGAGAGACCACAGCAGAATAAACCAGTGACTGTTCCTTCATCTTTACCATGTTGTCGTAGTTTGGAAAAGCATCTTAACTGTAGTAGCTATGTGCTTCTGGTATGACAGTGATAGAGTGAATGATGGTGAAAGCATCTCATTTTCGAGTCACCCTACCTCGATGGGAGACACTATTAATATTACATGTATAAGCAAGTGCTAAACCCACAAGGGCCATACAGCTCTGTTGGTGGGAGACAGCCATTGTGATTAAAAAAATGGATTAATGTATTACACACCAAAAAAATTGTTTCTTACGACTGACAGGTAGTATTCATTGAAGCATCATTTAATTTTTTTTTTAAATTTGCATCCAGATTTTAAAGATATGTTATTGTTCATACACTATTGCAAAAAAATTAAGTTTTGTAAGTTTGTAACATGATGGCCATTATGAAACATGGTACTAGTGTTGAGATGTTTAACCAAAAAGAAATATATATTATCTACAAATATGGTAAACAGATTATTTATTATGCAGAATTTAGGGTCAGGTATCCTAGCACAAACAATGTAAATGTGTTTTTTTTTTCTTTTTAAGAAAAAATTATGGCATTGTTAATAATGGCTGCAATTGAACACACTAATTATTTGACCTTAGCATTGAAGTGCATTATATTAGGGTATTTTTGAGCTAATGTGTGTTTAAATCGTTAAGTGATCTTATTCTCAATGAAGATGACTTTTTGTTTTAATGGTAGCCATCTTGGATGTATCAAAATAGTAGATGAAACTCATAGACTTTTAAGGGACTTCTGCCAAGTTGTTTAATTAGTTAAGAAATAATCATGTGCAAAAATGCAGCTTTACATTTTTTATATTTGTTCTAACATAATATAACTTTTCAAAGACAATAATAAAATGATGTTTGCTAATTAAAGATATTCTGTTCAGATTATTTTAAGCTGTGGCTGCTTACAGTGCAAGCTGCTGTCAAGTGCTCCTAGTGAGTCATCAGATAAAACAGGTGAGCATTATTTTGGCTGGTAAGCCACTTCATAAAAGGTGGTACACTTTGAAGTCTACATAATATAGATGCAAATACATAATCTTAGCACAAAAAAAAGCCATGTATTTGTAGATACAGAATATATAAAGACAATATTAATTAATATACAGTGGAACCCCGAGTTTCAGCCGTAATCCGCTCCAGGAGCTAGGCCTAAAGTCGAAGTGGCCGAAAGTTGAAGCAATATTTCCCATAAGAAATAATGGAAATACAATTAATCCGTTCCAGACACCCAAAAATATTCACAAAAAATACATTTTTTAAAGAATAACTATAGTTTTACATACACAAAACAATTAGAAATATATATAAAGTAATAAATTTATAATTAAACATGCTGTATAACCCTTGTGGTTTAGCGCAAAGAAGGGAATGTACGAAAGTATAGTGGTACCAACACTCTTATATGGGTGTGAAGCATGGGTTGCAAATGCTGCAGCGAGGAGGAGGCTGGAGGCAGTGGAGATGTCCTGTCTAAGGGCAATGTGTGGTGTAAATATTATGCAGAAAATTCGGAATGTGGAAATTAGGAGAAGGTGTGGAGTTACTAAAAGTATTTGTCAGAGGGCTGAAGAGGGGTTGTTGAGGTGGTTTGGTCATTTAGAGAGAATGGATCAAAGTAGAATGACTTGGAGAGCGTATAAATCTGTAGGGGAAGGAAGGCGGGGTAGGGTCGTCCTAGAAAAGGTTGGAGGGAAGGGGTAAAGGAGGTTTTGTGGGCGAGGGCTTGGACTTCCAGCAAGCATGTGTGAGCGTGTTAGATAGGAGTGAATGGAGACGAATGGTTTTGGGACATGACGATCTGTTGGAGTGTGAGCAGGGTAACATTGTGTGAAGGGATTCAGGGAAACCAGTTAATTGATTTAGTTGGACTTGAGTCCTGGAAATGGGAAGTACAATGCCTGCACTTTAAAGGAGGGTCTGAGATAGTGACAGCTGGGAGGGACTTTTCTCAGCTGTAGTATCTGAGCTCCTCTGCAAAGACAGTGATTATGTATGAGTGTGGTGAAAGTGTTGAATGATGATGAAAGTTTTTTCTTTTGGGGATTTTCTTTCTTTTGGGTCACCCTGCCTCGGTGGGACGACGGCCGACTTGTTGAAAAAAAAAAAAAAAATAAAGGTAAATGGTTACAGAGGCGTTAAAAGATATATATATAGTAAAATAGGATGTACAATTATATTTAGTGGGAAATTTAATCTAGTGAGGTAGCAGATTATTAGAACAAATATGAAGTTAATTACATTAATATATAATCAGTTTTGGGAGAAATGTAAGATTGTGAGGTTGCAGTTACTAATACAACTGTTGCACTAACGCAGACTAAGGATTAGGTCATTGATATTATTCAGTCTCTGTAAGGTTAGCATCTCGAAGGAATGTGGACAGTTCATTTTCATTGTGATATAGTAAGCACTGCCTACATTTGTTTTCTTAACTAGATTTTCCTTCTCGGGTGAAGCACTGGTGGATTTTGTCATTATTCTCACGTTTAAGCTTTCTTACTCTGTATAGGAGGTTCTGACGTTTTTTTGTGAGGCACTCGTTTACATAGAGATCTTTTTTTGCATTAATTGATGTTTTAATAAGATCTGTTTTACTGTCCAGGAGCTAGGCCTAAAGTCGAAGCAGCCGAAAGTCGAAGCAATATTTCCGATAAGAAATAATGGAAATACAATTAATCAGTTTCAGACACCCAAAAATATTCACAAAAAATACATTTTTTAAAGAAAAACTATAGTTTTACATACACACAGCACAGATAAATGTGTTTAAAGTAATAAATTTATAATTAAACATTTAAATAAACATTTAAAATAACATTTACTTACCTTTATTGAAGAGACTTGCTGGCATCTGGAAGATGAGGAGGAGGAGAGGGGGAGGGAGCACTCTTGTTTGGAAGGGAAATCCCCCTCCATAAGGACTTCAGGTAACAAGTCCCTCTCTGGGGTTACTTCCCTTTGTCTTTTAATGCCACTAGGACCAGCTTGAGAGTCACTGGACCCCTGTCGCACAAAATAACTGTCAAGAGTACTCTGTTTCTGGCGCCTCTTTAAGATGTCCCTAAAATGGGACATTGTTTTGTCACTGAACATGTTGCAGATATGGGTTGTTTCAGCTTGTTCAGGGTATTTCTCCACGAAACTTTGCACCTTATTCCACATTACACACATGTCCTTAAGCACTGAAGAAAGCACCTCCTTCACTCCCTCTTCTTCCTCCTCCTGTGAAGCAAGTTCCTCAACTGTGGTCTGATGCTGTTGCAGATGAAGCTCTTGCAGCTCTTCAGTGGTTAGCTCTTCATTGTGGTCCTGCACCAACTCTTCCACATCCTCGCCACTCACCTCCAACCCCAGGGACTTGCCCAATGCCATAATACCTTCCACAACAGGCAGAGGGTCGTCAGGGTCAGGGTCAGCTTCAAACTCTTCAAAATCCCTCTGTTGGACACAATCTGGCCACAATTGTCTCCAAGCAGAGTTCAAAGTCTTGGAAGTCACTCCCTCTCAAGCCTTACCTATAAGGCTTATGCAGTTATAGATACTGAAGTGATTCCTCCAGAACTCTCTTAGGGTCAACTCAGTGTCTGAGGTCACTTCAAAGCACTTTTCAAACACTGCTTTGGTGTACAGTTTTTTGAAGTTAGAAATGACCTGCTGGTCCATGGGCTGGATGAGAGGAGTGGTGTTAGGAGGCAAGAACTTCACTGTGATGAACTTGAAGTCCCTAGACAAATAGTCTGCCAAGTTTAGAGGATGAGCAGGAGCATTGTCCAGTACCAGGAGGCACTTGAGTCCCAATTTCTTTTCCTGGAGGTATTTTTTCACACTGGGGCCAAACACTTGATGGACTCACTCTATGAAAATTTGCCTTGTGACCCACGCCTTATTATTAGCTTTCCAGAACACACACAATCTATCCTTGTTGACCTTTTTTTTTTGAACACTCTGGGATTTTCTGAGTGATACACGAGTAAAGGCTTCACTTTAAAATCCCCACTAGCGTTAGAACAAAACAAGAGAGTTAGCCTGTCTTTCATAGGCTTGTGTCCTGGCAGTGCCTTTTCCTCCTGAGTAATGTAGGTCCTGTTTGGCATTTTCTTCCAAAACAGGCCTGTTTCGTCACAATTAAACACTTGTTGGGGTTCGAATTTTTCAGTGTCTACGTACCCTTTAAATTCAGTTATGAATTTTTCAGCCGCATGTTTGTCTGAACTGGCTGCCTCACCATGCCTTATCACACTGTGTATGCTACTACGCTTCTTAAATCTGTCAAACCAGCCTCTGCTGGCCTTAAAATCACTAACACTAACATCAGCACTGGTTCCAGGCATTTTCCTGACAAGATCTGTGTGCAACTGCCTTTTCACATATGATGGCCTCGGAAATAATATCACCTGCTATCTGTTTATTGTTTATCCACACCATCAACAACTTCTCAACCTCTTCCACTGTTTTTGATCTATTTTTGGCAAACATGTCGACGCCTTTCGCAACATCAGCTTCCTTCAGTTCTTTTCTCTTTGCCAGGAAAGAAGTGATAGTAGATTTGTTTTTTCCATACATCCTGGCAAACTCCCCCACACGTACGCCACTCTCATATTTTTTCTACTATTTCTTTCTTGAGTTCTATGGTGTTCCTCACTTTCTTTACTGCAGCGGTGCCACTAGAAAGCTTCTTTGGACCCATGGTGACTTATTTCACAGTCACAATCAATAAATAATCACTAAACACAATGAATTTATTGTGAAATGTTTGGATGAGTGCGCAGGGTAATGTTCACTCAAGGGTAAACAACGCTAGATTGGCTCATGGCGCCTGAATGGCAAGGCGCACAAGTGAACAGGTCTGGTATGCTGGCCGAAACTCGGGGCAATGGCCGAAAGTCGGGGCAAAATTAGGCCGAAAAAAGCGACCGAAACTCGAAGCGGCTGATAGTCGAGGTGGCTGAAACTCAGGATTTCACTGTACTCCAGGCCAAATATGGTATTAAATAGGTATACTCCAGGCCAAGTGTAGTACGTATTAGACAAGTATACTTCAGGCCAAGTATGGTATTAGGCGTGTACAACCAAAGAGCTGGGTTAGGGAGGTCGTGTACATTATGCAGTCTTTCCCTATAAGAGAATGGACTTACTCTGAGGCTTACTGTGAAATGGAGGGAAAAGAACATGGCACATGGCACATTTTTCCCCCACATGTATTCCCACTGTGTAAACTGAATTTATAGTTTGTTCATTGAAAATATGCCGCAATTTTGCAGCCGTGCTATAATGAAAATATGTTAAAAGGTTGTATGTTATCCAACACTTTACTGTATGTATTTTCTCCTATTTTACTTTGATCATTAAGTTGAATTTAGGCTCTTCTGTGTATGCATCTACTTAAATTATGTTGTATATTGTTCTTCATAACATGATAGCAAATCAATCTCAGTGTAAGGTAATGAACATTTGTTAGCTCATCTTTGTCATCTCACAACCTTCACTCCATGTAATGATCAGATTTAAGTAAGTTTGTAGTTATCAAAATCTACATGTGATTTTAGCCATGCAAATGACAGAACATAGCACTGCTCTCTTCGACTCTCTTACACATTTTGTCTTCATAGGTGCATTTTTTAATTTCTACCTGTTTTGTCATTGTTTACATAGAGAATAATTATTTGATTGTAGGTACAGAAGCAGCTTTATATATGTAATGTCCCATCGTCAGCTTATAAATATCTTGTAATTTTTTAATTTTAAGTGGTTTTATTATAAGAACTTAACAATACAGGAGCACTGTAGTAATAGTAATAATAAATCTTTATTTCTACAAGTACAAGGTATACAGGCCTAGCTTACATCAATGACATACCACTATATAGAAAACCCCTTGTTATGCAGAGCATTTCAGGCAAATTAGGTCAATTTTGTCCCCAAGATGTGACCCACACCAGCTGACTAACACCCAGGTACCTTTTTACTGATAGGTGAACGGGGACAGCAGGTGCCTTAACCCTTTGACTGTCAGAGGCCCCTCTCTGAAACTGTCATTCTATGTCGGGAAATATTCGAAAAAAAAAAATTATTTTTCTTATCAAAATGTTAAGATTATTTTTCTGATTGTTTAAATCCCAAAAAAATAATTTTTGTGATCAGTATTTACCGAGATATAGAGGCGTAAAGTTGGCAAAAAAATGAGCCGCGTATGGCAACAGCGGCGATTGCCGCTCACCCAGTAAACTTTGGTTTACTATCTTTCGTAGGTTTCTTGTTTTTTCAATATTTTATTTTTTTACATAACTTATGTGGCCTGTGAGACCAAAGTAAGGTGCAATGTATATATATACACTCGTTGTATGCAACACAATTATCGCACAAACATTAGTATCATTATATTGTTTACAAAACTTGTTTACACCAACTAACAATAAAAAAAATTGTTTATTACTATTGTTCTATAATATATATATATACATATATAATGACTAGACACTTTCCATCAACTGCAATTAGCACTTCAAAGCTCCAAGCTATGTGTGTGTGGGGGGGCGGGACATCTAAATTTGCTGAGTTAGGGTAAGGCAGCTGTCAAAATGACATATTATACCATTACTCACCACCCCACACTGCCTGTCAACCTGTCAACCTTCTTCTCCACAACCTCCTTCCTTTCCTTCATACCTACCTTCCTAGCTTCCTTTTTTCCTTCATTCCTTCCTTTCTTTCTGCCTTCCTTTCTTACATATTTCCTTCCTCTCATCTCTTCCTTCCTGCCTTCCTTCCTTTCTTCCTTCATTCCTTCCTTTATTTCTTCCTTCCTTTCTTACTTCTTTTGTTCCTTCCTTCCTCTCATCTCTTCCTTCCTCTCATCTCTTCCTTCCTTCCTTTCTCTCTTTCTTTCTTTCTTACTTCCTTCCTTCTTCCTTACTTCTTTCCTTCCTTCCTCTCATCTCTTCTTTCCTTCCTTCCTTCTTCTCATCTCTTCTTTCCTTCCTTCCTTCCTCTCATCTCTTCTTTCCTTCATTCCTTCCTCACATCTCTTCCTTCCTTACTTACTTTCTTTCTTTCTTTCTTCCTTCCTTCCTTCTGGTATCCTGGGCATTGCTTTCGGTCACAAACTCCTCAAAACCATGAAATTTATCTTCAGAGACACTTCCATCTGTGTTAGAGCTATCATTGAGGAAGAGAAATGTCCCAGATGCGCCAAGGAGTCAAATAATTCTTACCGCTAGGCATGCTGAACAAGGACTACTGAAATGGTGTTCCCACAATGCACCAGTGGCTGCCCGATTTTTTTTTATACTGTGCACACTGACCACACAGACCCATTCTCTCACATGTGGGCCTACAAGCTTTCTCCTGCTTGATTTGAGGCCGCTAGAATTTAGGCGTATAAATACGTCCGAAACATTGGCTCGTAAGACGTATATATACGTCTGAAACAGTCAAAGGGTTAAGGAAACACATCCTAATGTTTCCACCCGTACCGGGGATTGACCTCCAGACCTCAGTGTGTGATCTGAGTGTGCTAGCATTCGCGCTACAGGACACCTTGAACTGGCCCATCAGGCAGATCTTTCTCAGATCTAACCTTGTTGGATTTGAGAAATAGGTTAGATAGATCCAACCTTGTTGGATTTGTCTAACCTATTTGTTAAAGTTATACATGATGTTTGCTGAATTTATCCAACTTGAAACCATTGCTTTTATTTCTTTCCTGTTAAGGTATTCTTAGCACCTTTATTATATCTCTTTGATTTATACCTGCCTTCCACTTGTATACCTTAGTCCTATCTTCATTCTACACTTTTTAAGACAGTGCAAATTCAGGAATCTTGTTATGTTTTCAAATACAGTGGTACCGACTTACAGGTCCACACCCTTTATGTAAGTTTATTTTTAAATGCTTGTAAGTGTATTTTTAACGACTAGTCTATTTTACATTATTTCTTAAGGAGATAATGTTTGAATGGCATTGAAAGCATTCTGGAATGAAATATCGTGTCAGTACCACTGTATTTCTTTAATAGGCTTCCTTCTTTATATATACTCTCATGCATTAATATCCATTCTCTAGCTTCAAACCAAAACTGCACTGTATATTCTTAAGGAGGCCTCACTCATGAAGAACTTTCCAGCATACTTTTGGTTTTTTTTTTCCCTTAGACTTTGATAAATGCTGACAAAGAATGTCCCTCTATTCTTATAAATAGGAAGAATAGAACCTGCCTATTTATTTATTTTTAATTAGGGAAAGAATCAAAGCCCTAGGGGTCATTTTTCTTCTAACTGAGAACGCCTCATCCAATCGTCATCAAATTTTCAACTCTTCTGTACAGTAACGAGAACCAAATTCTCGTAACAACTGGCATGCTGACGTGTATTATGACCAAGGATGTAGAACCCTTTCCCAGCATCCTGGAATTGCTCGGATAACTTCCAAAATCCTCAGTGGTTTATGCCTAAGGAATGGAAGGCAATTATATTCAATTAACAGCAACATCCTCATCCCTATAATGGAGGGATGAGGATGATGCTTTTCAGAGGGTCATATGAACTGTGTTGTCAACACACTTCTTGCAAGACAGCAATTGAGTGAATGACATGGAATATATTTCTTCTTTTTGGGGGGTTACCCCTACGTCAATGTATTAAAAATAATATGCACTGTACTTTTTGTTGTTCAAACAAGTACATATTTTTATCCTGTTTCAGATGAAGAGGATCATAATGAGGATGATCCAGAAAAGCTCCACTCAGCAACTGTGGATATTAAAAAACTGGCATTCTTCCTGCAGGGTATTCAAGTTATCCCAACCAAGGTCATTTGCAGTAAGTCTTACTCTGGGAGTTATTTGTGGGTATTTCATTAGCGAAATTGCTTTATTCACTCTTTAGTAAATGTGTCACATTTCAACCATCATAGTACAGTATTGTCAAATTAGTAATCCTGGCATGATCTTCCATCTTCTCGCTTCCGTCAAATGATTGTCTGTCAGAATGAATCATGACTCTACTTCCTCCTACCCATCCTATGATCATCAGCAGAAACACGGGTCCATTTTTCCTAGGTGCACATATGCTCTGCGTTAGGAAAACTGAAAAGGCTTTTAAGGAAACCTGCTGTGTCCAGTATCCAAAAAACTATTGTGAGTAGAATCAAGTAACTGATAAGAGAAAACTGATGTAATCAAACTCTCTAGTGGACAACAGAAAAGGTGATGATCAACAAGGATTTTTTTAGCTTCTCTGCTGTAGAACATGCAAAAATAAAATTTGGAACAGGGTACAAACAACAAGATAGAGAAGAAGATCTTACTGAAAACACTTTCATGTTTAACTGAACATAATGCACTATGGGCTTACTTAGCACCTTGGTGATGGACCAGGTGCTTTGGCTCACTCAGTGCTTTGGTGATGGACCAGGTGCTTTGGCTCACTCAGTGCCTTGGTGATGGACCAGGTGCTTTGGCTCACTCAGTGCCCTGGTGATGGACCAGGTGCTTCAGCTCCTTCAACACCCTGGTGAGGGACCAGGTGCTTCAGCTCCTTCAGTGCCCTGGTAATGGACCATGTGCTTAAGCTCCTTCAGTGACTGGTTATGGACCATGTACTTTGCCTCCTTCAGTACCCTGGTGATGGACCAGGTACCTCAGCTCCTTCAATTCCCTGGTGATGGACCATGGGGTCAGCTCCTTCAGTACCCTGATGATGGACCATGTGCTCAGCTCCTTCAGTACCCTGGTGATGGACCAGGTACCTCAGCTCCTTCAATTCCCTGGTGATGGACCATGTGGTCGGCTTCTTCAGTACCCTGGTGATGGACCATGTGCTCAGCTCCTTCAGTACCCTGGTGATGGACCAGGTACCTCAGCTCCTTCAATTCCCTGGTGATGGACCATGTACTTCGTCTTCTTCAGTACCCTGGTGATGGACCATGTACTTCATCTTCTTCAGTACCCTGGTGATGGACCGTGTACTTCGTCTTCTTCAGTACCCTGGTGATGGACCAGATGCTTCAGCTTCTTCAGTACCCTGGTGAGTTTACCTGGAGAAAGTTCCAGGGGTCAACGCCCCTGCGGCCCGGTCTGTGACCAGGCCTAATGTTGGATCAGATCCTGATCAACCAGGCTGTTACTGCTGGCCGCACGCAGTCCAATGTACGAACCACAGCCTGGCTGGTCAGGCACCGACTTTAAGTGCCTGCTTGAAGACAGCCAGGGGTTTGTTGGTGATCCCCCTGATGTATGCTGGGAGGCAGTTGAACAGTCTTGGGCCCCTGACACTTATTGTGTTGTCTCTCAACGTGCTAGTGGCACCCCTGCTTTTCATTGGGGGGATGTTACATCGTCTGCTGAGTCTTTTGCTTTAGTAGGGAGTGACACTCGTGTGCAAGTTTGGTACTAATCCCTTTAGGATTTTCCAAGTGTATATAATAATGTATCTCTCCTGCGTGCGTTCCAGGGAGTATAGGTTTAGGAACTTCAAGCGTTCCCAGTAATTAAGGTGGTTTATTGCAGTTATGCGTGCCGTGAAGGTTCTCTGTACATTTTCTAGGTCAGCAATTTCACCTGCCTTGAAAGGTGCAGTTAGTGTGCAGCAATATTCCAGCCTAGATAGAACAAGCAACCTGAAAAGTGTCAACATGGGCTTGGCATCCCTGGTTTTGAAGGTTCTCATTATCCATCCTGTCATTTTTCTGGCAGATGCGATTGCTACAGTGTTATGGTCCTTGAAGGTGAGATCTTTTGTCATGATCACTCCCAGGTCTTTGACATTAGTTTTTCGCTCTATTGTGTTGTTGGAATTTGTTTTATACTCCGATGAGATTTTAATTTCCTAACGTTTTCCATATCGGAGTAATTGAAATTTCTCATCATTGAACTTCATATTGTTTTCTGCAGCCCATTTAAAGATTTGGTTGATGTCTGCTTGGAGTCTTGCAGTGTCTTCAATGCTGGACACTGTCATACAGATTCGGGTGTCATCTGCAAAGGAAGACACGGCACTGTGGCTGATATCACTGTCTATGTCCGATATAAGGATGAGGAACAGGATGGGAGCGAGTACTGTGCCTTGTGGAAGAGAGCTTTTCACTGTAGCCGCCTCAGACTTTACTCTGTTGACTACTACTCTTTGTGTTCTACTTTTTAGGAAATTATAGATCCATCTACCAACTTTTACTGCTATTCCTTTATCACGCATTTTGTGTGCTATAACACCATGGTCACACTTATTAAAGGCTTTTGCAAAGTCTGTGTATATAACATCTGCATTCTGTTTGTCTTCTAGAGCATCCAGGACCTTGTCGTAGTGGTCCAGTAGTTGGGACAGACAGGAGCGACCTGCTCTAAACCCATGCTGCCCTGGGTTGTGTAATTGATGGTTATCTAGATGAATGGCATCTTGCTTCTTAGAACCCTTTCAAAGTTTTTATGATATGGGACGTTAGGGCTATTGGTCTGTAGTTCTTTGCTATTGCTTTACTGCCCCTTGTGGAGTGGGGCTATGTCTGTTGTTTTTAGTAACTGCGGACGACCCCAGTGTCCATGGTTCCTCTCATAGGATGTTAAAAGCACGTGATAGGGCTTCTTGCAGTTCTTGATGAACACTGAGTTCCATGAGTCAGGTGTGGAGCGGAGTGCATGGGCATGTCATTTATCGCCTTTCAGGGTAATGTCAGATAGGCTTGCATTTACCAGGTTCTGTGACACTCTCATAAAAATTCATTTAGGTCTTCAACTTTCAGTCTTGTTAGCGGCTCGCTAAAAACTGATTCATACTGGGACTTTAGTAATCCACTCATTTCCTTGCTGTCATCTGTGTAGGACCCATCTCGTTTTAGTAGGGGCCAAATACTGGATGTTGTTCTCGACTTTGTTTTGGCATAAGAAAAGAAATACTTTGGGTTTCTTTCAATTTCATTTATGACTTTTAGTTCTTCCCGCGTTTCTTGAGTCCTGTAAGATTCCCTTTGTTTTAATTCGATGTTTGCTATTTCTCTGACCAGTGCCTCCCTACGTATTTCAGATATATTGGCCTCTTGTAGCCGCTCTGTTATTCTTTGCCTTCGCCTGTATAGGGAGTGCCTCTCTCTTTCTAGTTTACATCTTCTCCTCCTTTTCCTTAAGGGAATTTGCCTTGAACAAACCTCAAGTGCCACAGAGTTAATTTGTTCTAGACATAGGTTAAGATCCGTGATGCTTAGGCTATCTTCCCAGTTTATATCATTTAGAACTTGGTTTACTTGGTTCCACCTTATGTTTTGTTATTGAAGTTGAAATTGGAGAAGGCTCCTCGGACTCATCACATTTTGTCGATCTGGGGCTCCCCTCATTCATGTCTGGACCTCTTTTATGTTGTGATCTGAGTATATCGTTTTTGATATGATGACATTTCGTATCAGACCATCATTTTTAGTGAAGATAAGGTCCAGCGTATTCTCCAATCTTGTAGGCTCTATTATTTGCTGGTTTAAGGTGAATTTGGTGCAGAGATTTAAAAGCTCGTGTGTGTGCGAGTTTTCATCTGAGCTGCTGAAATGCAGCTACCACCCTAGCCCCACCCTGGGGTCGACAGAGCACCAGACGATGCCATATTGTCTATTCTCTCAGGTAGAGACTTGGAGTGGATACAAAAAATATGGGAATATAGAGATCAAATAAAAATGGAACATTACTAGAATATAGGAGAATAGACGGTAGCGGTCTATTCTCTTGGGAGTATGCTGCCACCACCTGCTCTTTTTATAGTGGAAGGGATAAAAGAAACGATAGTCATAGGAGAAGGGAGAAAAACAAGGAGTTTGGGTTAGAGCAGGAGAAAACCCAGTGAGAAATAATACAGGATAGTTAAAACAAGATAGGGGTCCTGATAAGTACTGGCTCTTAGGGTAGCATGGCCTGAAAACACGAGCAGTAGGCACCTTATCAGGGGCTTGACTCTCCACAGCAAAATAATAACATCAACAGGTTATTTAATTTAGTCTCTGACACATGGACCTTGTATACATGGCTCAAAGGGGGAAGTAAAACATACCCAGATATAACCACTTACAATTTAATAGACACATTACAAGTGTATCTGAAATTGTTTATACCAAAGAAGAAAAATTTATAGTAGCACATAATTATTATAGCATGCCTGGCTTACTGATGTTAAAACTACCTCCCCACATAGTTCCCAAGGAACTCCATTGCTTTCCATACTGAAGTTTAAGTGCCTTGATCTATTCCTGCCTTAAGATGCTCCTGAGACCTTCAAATCCCAGATTACAAGCCTGGTCTGATCCTCCAGGACTATAGTGTTCAAGGTTCTCTAGCACTATCCTCTCCTCAGTATCTCTGGTGGATCTCTCCTACTTTGGAGGCATATCTTTGGGGGTGCCTGGTTGCTAACCCCAAGCCTGCTCCTACTCTTGAGGCATCTCTTTGGGGGTGCCTGGTTGCTGCTAAACCTTGAAAGAATTTTTTTCAGGTTTAGTCACAAAATACACAAGCAAGAACTTCTACAAACAAAATAAGATCTTGTAAAAAAATATAAGAATGGAATATAATTAACAAATTATGAAAACAATAAAAAATGGCATAGCAAAACAAAGGTAAGCTAGGTTAAGTTACATGTGACAGATAAATTACAGGAAATAAACATAGTTAAACATAAGTAGTAGATATTTAATAAAAGAGTATTAGCATAAAAGATAGGTTAGGAATAAGATATAGGTTAGAAATAAGAAGTATTAGGGTAGATCACATGAGTCAAAAATATGTCATTACACCTTAAATTATAATTATTCTTACAATTTACTCTAATCATACAATATACAGGTATCATTTAGGCATCGTAATAAGGCAAGTTACAAGGTATACACAGTTAATAGCCCTTTCTTAGAGTGACACAAGATATGCCGGCTGGAGGCTTGTTCCTCCAATGGCTATAACACAAAAAGACTGCATTGTATCAATATTTGACCTTCTCTACTTATCTCTCTCAACACAGATTATGAACTCACTTGTTAGCAGCAGTATAATCAATATGAGAAGTTGAAAAAGGCTTCTTAAGCTGACAAAGGTGTGAGAGTGGTCATGGGAACTCTTCTGGGTGTTCCCTCCCTTGTTTTGAATAGAACTCCCTCTCATGTACACAAACTCTTTCCAAATTCCTACACAAGAAGGTCAACTTGCCTCTATAAACCTTATTTCTACTCACAATAATTATTACAATGAATACTAATACTAGAAAAATAATCAGACACAAAGAAAATTAATGTTATACACTATATTACAGATTAACAAAAATTCTAGAGAAAACATATTGGAACATACAATAACAGAGCAACAGAATGCGAATATAATCACAGTTCAAATACATTTCTTGAGTTAATTAACAACATTTATTTATTTCCCCTGAGTTACAGAACTATGCACATGGTAAATAGATAAGGATATAGACAAGAAATATAAGTGAGGACAGTCATGAAATTTTCACAACTAATATTTATCACACCTTACATAAATAATGCTTGAGGGGCTGATTTGTTTCATTACACTGCCTCCTGGTGTTATCTCTGCTACCACATTATTTGCAATATTCCTCCATTTTAGGTGCCTTAGGTTGAAGTCCCCCAGGAGCAAGATGTTGGGGGCAGGAGCTGGAAGGTTTTCCAGACAGTGGTCAATTTTCAGAAGCTGTTCCTGGAATTGTTGGGACGTTGCATCCGGAGGCTTGTATACAAGCTTGTATACAAGCCACTTTTGCTTCCATGCCTCTATTATCAATAACTTCCCTTGTATTGTAAGAGGTGCCACTAAGCCTAGTGGATCGAAGCATTTTGAAACTTCAGCTAGTAGGACTCTCTTAGTTAATTGATTGGGCATTCTGTTATTATTAGACTTTAACAATAACGAGTCTCTCTCAGTATCCCAAGTCAGTCCTAATACATTACTACACCCAGATACTCCATCTCCGGGATTGTCTTTAGATCCAGCCATGGTTATAGAATCAATAACCACTGAGGGTACAAATTAAATAGACCCTTTATTATCCCTGGGCTTGCCAGCCACACCAACTTCATCAGATCGAGCTATGGTTATAGAATCAATAACCACTGAGGGTACAAATTAAATAGACCCTTTATTATCCCTGGGCTTGCCAGCCACACCAACTTCATCAGATCGAGCCATGGTTATAGAAACAATAACTACTGAGGGTACAAATTAAATAGAACCTTTATTATCCCTGGGCTTGCCAGCCACACCAACTCCATTAGGTTCAGCCATGGTTATAGAATTAATAACCACTGAGGGTACAAATTTAATAGACTCTTTATTATCCCTGGGCTTGCAAGCCGCACCAACTTCATCAGATCGAGCCATGGTTATAGAATCAATAATCACTGAGGGTACAAATTAAATAGACCTTTTATTATCCATGGGCTTGCCAGCCGCACCAACTTCATCAGATTCAGCCATGGTTATAGAATCAATAACCACTGAGGGTACAAATTAAATAGACCCTTTATTATCCCTGGGCTTGCCAGCCACAGTAACTCCATTAGGTTCAGCCATGGTAATAGAATCAATAACCACTGAGAGTACAAATTGAATAGACCCTTTATTAAGGTGATTCTCACACCTTACTCTCGCATAAATCGTAGCCACACATGTGCTAGCAATTGATTGGACTAATTACAATCCACCACACCATTAATTAAATCTGTATAGTCTACACCCACCTCCTACAATCAGTCACTTAAAGTAAGTAAAGTAAAGTAAAGAAAATTTTATTTCTTTGCAATTATACATAGATATTGGTAGTTACAATCATAAAACTGAAATGCAAGGAGAGCCACTGGCATGCCATGGCATTAGGGGAAGCTTACTCTAATGACTTATAGACTATGTACATAATACTAGAGAAATTGATTGAGTTTTTTCTAGTTATATATTTTATTTCAAATTACAATATGATGATATTATACTGTTAAAATGACAATATGATGATATTAAATTGTAACATGTGTTTAGGAGGATGGTAATATAACATTAAAATTATCTTAAAGAAAATAACATTGAGCATTTTCGAAAGTAGTTTACAGTATGAGTATTTAGTTTAAGGTGAGTAGGTGATTTTTGAGAAGAGTTTTAAATTGATTTTCAGACAAGGTTAACTTAATATTTACTGGTAATGAATTCCAGATTCTGGGGCCCTTTATGTGCATAGAATTTTTACATTGGTTGGTATGGACTCAGGGTATGTCAAAAAGTGATCTGTGTCTTGTGTTGTGGTCGTGGGACCTATTAAAGTTGTTGAGGAGAATTTTTGAGCGGAGGGTTGATATTAGCATGTAGAGTTTTATGTATGTAGTAGGCACATGAATAGGTATGAATGTTTTCTTTGGTGAGTAGTTTTAGACTTTTGAATATTGGTGGAGTATGCTGTCTAGAGTGGGAATTTGTTATCCTGACTGCAGCCTTTTGCTGGGTTATGAGTGGTCTAAGGTGATTTAATGTTCTTGAGCCCCATGCACAGATTCTATAGGTGAGATAAGGGTAGATAAGTGAATGATATAGTGCAAGGAGAGCTGATTGTGGCACATAATAGCGTATCTTTGATAATATGCCTACTGTCTGAGATTTTACTGGAAATTTGTTGTATGTGTGTTTGGAATTTAAGACTACTGTCAAGGTGGATTCCTAGGAATTTTCCCTCTGTGAGTCTTGTGATGAGTGAACCATTGAGCGTTATGTTAAGTGGAACATTTGTGGCTTTGTTTCCAGACTGAATGAAGTAGGTCTTGTCAGTATTGAGAGTAAGCTTGTTTGTCGTCATCCATGTTGATATTTTCTGTAATTCGGCATTAACAGTGTTGGCCAGTATGACTGGATTTGGGTGAGAGTCTACCTGGAGAGAATTCAAGGGGTCAACGCCCCCGCGGCCCGGTCCGTGACCAGGCCTCATGTTGGACCAGAGCCTGATCAACCAGGCTGTTACTGCTGGCTGCACGCAGTCCAACGTACGAACCACAGCCCGGCTGGTCAGGTACCGACTTTAGGTGCCTGTCCAGTGCCTGCTTGAAGACAGCCAGGGGTTTGTTGGCAATCCCCCTGATGTATGCTGGGAGGCAGTTGAACAATCTTGGGGCCCTGACACTTATTGTGTTGTCCCTCAACGTGCTAGTGGCACCCCTGCTCTTCATTGGGG
>WNWK01033079.1:0-21429 GCA_009830355.1 Cherax destructor | reverse complement strand
ACCTGTCAATCCTGTTCCCCCGGGATGACGTCAGGGCCCCCAGGTGTAGTGCAGGTAGAGTTGCCAAAAAAGGTTTTTCATGACAATCTTTTACAAAAAACATGATTTAATAGAAAAACCTGATTAGAAAGTTGTATTTAGTTAATCACATGGGGGAAAATATATATGCTGTGAAGAAGATTCTTATAATGAAATATTAAAAATGTTATTTGAGTGATAGATCTTATATCGAATTTAGAAATGGGTTAAGTATCGTTGGATTGTGTGTGTGTGTGTGTGTGTGGGGGAAAAAAGGGGTGAGGTGAGGTAAAGGGGAAAGATATAAAAAGGGAAAAGAGTGAGGTGCTGGGGAGGTGTTGAGACTTGTACATGGATATTAAAACACCCAAAATTTGTTATCCTGGTTAAGGGGTGTGAAATTGGGTTTTTACATGGTAGAATAGTGAATTTGTGACTTTTTTGGGATATGAGTGAAAAATTTTTGTGAATAATTAATTAAAAAAGAAAGTGTATGCAGAGCAAAGTGTTGAAAATCTCGACGCGGAAGGGGCGGGCGGGGGGGGCGGGCAAGGGGAAAAAAAAAAAAAAAAAAAAGGGGGGGACGGACCGGAAGTGGGGGGGGCGGACCGGAAGTGGGGGGTTGACCGGAAGTGGGGGGTGGGGGTGACCGGAAGTGGGGGTGGGGTGGCCGGAAGTGGGGTGGGGGGTTGGGGGACCGCCGCCATTTTGAGTTCTAGAGATTGTACACTACTAACGTTATTTACCTCTTCATGTCTTGCAATCTTTCTCTCTGATTTACGACACATAAGACCATGGTACCCGAATCGGTCTGCTGCTTCACTGCCACAAATACACCTGTGTTCGGCGAAAATAGGGGCGACAAGTCGAAGGGCAACACCAATGTGGATGGTCTGTGGGTCGAGGCGTGTGCAAAGGCTGGAGTTGGGTACAGCCAACAGAAAGTCCCCTGCATGAGGAGCTCTCACTGCATGGAGGCGGGCTATATCCTTCCCTAACACACTTTGAAGCATTGCTGAGGCTATATTCTCTACTATTGGACCATCCCAGGGCGACTGTTTGTATTTGTTGGGGAGAGCAGGCCTGATTTCAGAGCCTGTTAGATTATCCCAGATCCTGGCTCCATCAACGAACTTTTGGTCATGGATTCCAATCGTGTCCCTAAGATGTTCAGGGAGAACTGCTGCTACAAGCCCTCTGGATGCAACGCATGAAGACAGGAAAGCAGGAAGAGCAATTTGAGATGACTTGCGGACACCAATGCCTCCTAGTCTGACTGGGAGTGTAGCTTGGTCCCACTGCCAATCTTTTAGAGTAAGGTTAAGTACTTTAGTAAAAACTGCCTCAGGATACTGTCATATTCGTGCAGTATAGGGTTATCATATGAAGGAGCACATCTTAGGAAATATGTCAACCTGGGCAGACTCAAGCATTTTGTGAGAAGGTAAAAGGCATCATGGGTGTCAAGATTACCTATTCGTTGTTCCATTCTCCTCAATTCTTCCAGTTTCTTCCTGAGAATTGTGTCAATGGCATCGCTTCCCAGAGGTGCTCCAAGCAAGACACTATTAGTAGGGGCAATGACTGTTGCTCCTGGTAGTTTTGATATATATATATATATATATATATATATATATATATATATATATATATATATAATATATATATTTATTTTTTTTATTATTTTTTTTTTTTTTATTAACACATCGGCCGATTCCCACCAAGGCAGGGTGGCCCGAAAAAGAAAAACTTTCATCATCATTCACTCCATCACTGTCTTGCCAGAGGAGTGCTTTACACTACAGTTATAAAACTGCAACATTAACACTCCTCCTTCAGAGCGCCGGCACTGTACTTCCCATCTCCAGAACTCAAGTCCGGCCTGCCGGTTTCCCTGAATCCCTTCATAAATGTTACTTTGCTCACACTCCAACAGCACGTCAAGTATTAAAAACCATATGCCTCCATTCACTCCTATCAAATACGCTCACACATGCTTGCTGGAAGTCCAAGCCCCTCGCACACAAAACTTCTCCAACCTTTCCTAGGCCGACCCCTACCCCGCCTTCCCTCCACTACATGATTTATACACTCTCGAAGTCACTCTGTCTCGTTCCATTCTCTCTACATGTCCAAACCACCTCAACAACCCCTCCTCAGCTCTCTGGACAATCGTTTTGGTAATCCCGCACCTCCTCCTAATTTCCAAACTCCGAATTCTCTGCATTATATTCACACCACACATTGACCTCAGACATGACATTTCCACTGCCTCCAGCCTTCTCCTCGTTGCAACATTCATCACCCATGCTTCACACCCATATAAGAGCGTTGGTATAACTATACTGTCATACATTCCCCTCTTTACTTCCATGGACAAGGTTCATTGTCTCCACAGACTCCGAAGTGCTCCACTCACCCTTTTCCCCTCATCAATTCTATGATTCACCTCATCCTTAATAGACCCATCCGCCGACATGTCCACTCCCAAATATCTGAATACATTCACCTCCTCCATACTCTCTCCCTCCAATCTGATATCCAATCTTTCGTCACCTATTCTTTTTGTTATCCTCATCACCTTACTCTTTCCTATATTCACTTTCAATTTTCTTCTTTTACACACCCTACCAAATTCATCCACCAACCTCTGCAACTTCTCTTCAGAATCTCCCAAAAGCACAGTGTCATCAGCAAAAAGCAACTGTGACAACTCCCACTTTGTATTTGCTTCTTTATTTTTTAGCCCAACACCTCTTGCAAAGACCCTCGCATTCACTTCTCTTACAACCCCATCTATAAATATATTGAACAACCACGGTGACATCACACATCCTTGTCTAAGGCCCACTTTTACTGGGAAATAGTCCCCTTCCCTCCTACACACTCTATCATAAAAACTATCCTCATAAAAACTCTTTACTGCTTTCAGTAACCTTCCTCCTATTCCATACACCTGCAACATCTGCCACATTGCCCCCCTATCTACCCTATCATACGCCTTTTCCAAATCCATAAATGCCACAAAAACATCTTTACCCTTATCCAAATACTGTTCACCTATATGTTTCACTGTAAACACTTGGTCTACACACCCCCTACCTTTCCTAAAGCCCCCTTGTTCATCTGCTATCCTACTTTCTGTCTTACTCTTAATTCTTTCAATAATAACTCTACCATACACTTTACCAGGTACACTCAACAGACTTATTCCCCTATAATTTTTGCACTCTCTTTTGTCCCCTTTGCCTTAATACAAAGGAACAATACACGCTCTCTGCCAATCCCTAGGTACCTTACCCTCTTCCATACATTTAACAAATCCTCAAAATATTCTCTCCATCTTCCCGATACCTCTAACTCTCCATTTAATAACTCTCCTCTCCTATTTTTAACTGTCAAATCCATTTGTTCTCTAGGCTTCCTGAACTTATTAATCTCATATATTAATATATATATATATATACATATATATATAATATATATATATATATATATATATATATATATATATATATATATATATATATATATATATATATATATATATATATATATATATGTCGTGCCGATTAGGTAAAACTGGTCAATTAGCAAGAACTCATCTAAAATTAAGTCCTTTCTAAAATTTTCTCTTATACGTATAAAGATATATTTTTTCATTTATGTTAATGTAAGAATTTATAATTTTGTACCAAGAGAAACTTTGAAAACCTACCTAACCTTATTACAACAAGCGCATTTTATTTTAGCCTAACCCAACTAAATATATTTTAGATACCTTAACAGTAATTTAATAATAAACAAACACAATGAAATATATTTTTTCGTTATGTTCAGAATGATTTTGGCGAAATTATTGCATACACAAATTTTCACTTGTCTTATATGGCAAGGTGAGCGTTGCTATTTAAACCAAAATAGCAAGTTTTACCTAATCGGCACGACATATATATATATATATATATATATATATATATATATATATATATATATATATATATATATATATATATATATATATATATATATATATATATATATATTTGCATACATATATGCATACATACATACATTAAACTACATACATTAAACTACGAGGCATTAAACTACAGACTTGTGTCACTGAAGTGTATAGTATGCAAAGTCATGGAGAAGATCATCAGGAGGAGAGTGGTGGAGCACCTAGAAAGACACAAGCTTATAAACGACAACCATCACGGTTTCAGGGAAGGAAAATCCTGTGTCACAAACCTACTGGTGTTTTATGACAAGGTAACAGAAGTAAGACACGAGAGACAGGGGTGGATAGACTGCATTTTCTTAGCCTGCAAGAGGGCGTTCGACACAGTTCCTCACAAGAGGTTAATGCAAAAGCTAGAGGATGAGGCACACGTAACAGGAAAAGCACTGCAATGGTTCAGAGAATATCTGACAGGGAGGCAACAACGAGTCATGGTACGTGACGAGGTGTCAGAGTGGGCACCTGTGACGAGTGGGGTTCCACAGGGGTCAGTTCTAGGACCTGTGCTGTTTTTGGTATATGTGAACGACATAACGGAAGGGATAGACTCAGAAGTGTCCCTGTTTGCAGATGATCAGGCAGGACTACAAAGAGACCTGTAAAGGCTACAACCCAGGTCCAGTAACTGGCTCCTTGAATTTAACCCTGCCATATGCAAAGTCATGAAGATCAGGGAAGGGCAAATAAGATCGCAGACAAAGTATAATCTAGGTGGCCAAAGACTGCAAACCTCACTCAAGGAAAAAGATCTTGGGGTGAGTATAATATCGAGCACATTTCCTGAGGCACACATTAATCAGATAACTGCTGCAACATACGGGCGGCTGGCAAACCTAAGAATAGCGTTCCAATACCTCACTAAGGAATCGTTTTAGACTCTGTACACCGTATACGTCAGGCCCATACTAGAGTATGCAGCACCAGTTTGGAACCCACACCTGGTCAAGCACGTCAAGAAATTAGAGAAAGCGCAATTGTTTGCAACAAGACTAGACCCAGAGCTAAGGGGATTGTCCTACGAAGAAAGGTTAAGGGAAATAGGCCTGACGACACTAGAGGACAGGAGGGTTAAGGGAGACATGATAACGATATATAAAATACTGAGAGGAATAGATAAGGTGGACAGAGACAGGATGTTCCAGAGAGGGGACACAGAAACAAGGGGTCACAATTGGAAGTTGAAGACTCGTATGAGTCAAAGGTATGTTAGGAAGTATTTCTTCAGTCATAGAGTTGTCAGGATGTGGAATAGCCTAGAAAGCGACGTAGTGGAGGCAGGAACCATACATAGTTTTAAGACTAGGTTTGATAAAGCTCATGGAGCAGGGAGAAAGAAAACCTAGTAGCAATCAGTGAAGAGGCGGGGCCAGGAGCTATGACTCTACCCCTGCAACCACAAATAGGTGAGTACAAATAGGTGAGTACACACACACTTTTCCATATACTTAAGACTTCACTGGGAAAAGATTTTATCCTTATATGAAGTAGATGCAGTAACTAACCTCACTTAACTTTATTTCACTTCACCATAATCTTTTATCAGTAAAGCCATCTCCACGTAATCTCCACGAACTTTCTCTACTTATCAAAGAATCTTCTGAGTTAATACATATCTCTTATTGAATCACACATAAAATAAATTTCTTGACTTCTCAAGATGTACGACATGATTGCAACCAAACCACAATACAGGTGAGGATTGAACTCACGGCTAGTGAGTCGTAAGACCTGCGCGTTAGCCACTGGGACAGCTGGCTACAATAAGATTCATCCAACTACGTATATTTATACACTATAGGGAGTTTAGCATAGGCACCACTGTGACCACAAATGCAAGTATTTACAGAAGAATCTCCCGCAAGCGTGGTCGTGACGAACTCTAGCTCAAGTCCTCTCAATGCCGTTGGATGAATCTTATTCTAGCCAGCTTGCCCAGAGGCTAACGCGCCGGTCTGGAGTTTTACGACTCAGTAGTCGCGAGTTTAATCCCCGCCCTTAACATAGTTTCTCAAGATGTACTCCATAAAGCAATTAAAAACAGATATTATTTAAATCCCTACGAATCATCTGAGATACAGAATATTCTTTAATTAATTCAATCACCAGTGTTTATATCTGTGTTACTGAGGAATTTTCAGTTAACTGCAAGGGCATATGTACCAGTCTTATTCGCATTTTTCACATTTTATAACGAGTAAAATCTCATGGTAAACAACAAGCACCCAGGGATGTACTACTGTCCTGCCAAATGAGTATAATAGTGATATCTTGCTACTTCTACTCACACATATCTGGCAAGACACATACATGTACACGTTTAGGTATATACACTCGTCTGATATTTTTCATGAACACTTATTATAACCCACTTTTCACGTCCAACCTTTATTTTACTCTACATAGTTCTAGAATTTATACATTTATATTTTTTCTTTTTCTGCCATTACTGATCCTTCATTATTGCTACTCTTTCCTTAGCTCTAACTTTATTGGAAACCCCTGACCTAACCTCATTATTTCTCCCCACTGAAGTTCTTCTAACCCCTTCAGCTTTGTTTCACTTAGAGACAGGACATCCAGCTTCTCTTCATTCATAACATCCATAATCATCTCTTTATCATCCGGTTTACATCCATGCACATTCAAACATCCCAAATTAAAAGGTTTTCTTCTTATTTTTTAATAATCTATTCGGGAGAAGAATTACTAGCACATTGCTCCCAGCATTATAGTAGGTTTTTACAACATGCTTGGATTTCTATTCCATTTTCCCATGGAGATGAACAAGAACTATTAGAAAATATCAAACTGAAGTGAAGTGGTTGGCCGGTATGATCCCAGGCTGGGATCAGGAGTCTTTGTAAATACCACCAACAATGTTGGATGGTTGATTCTTAATCAACTTCCGTTTCACTGTCCCACTGTTCTTGAAGACAATATTTACAATGCATCACACAGGCTGGCCATATTCTCATTGTAATGCAAAACAAGGATAATTTTCCTTGAAGGCACTTCCCTAGGTTAAGTCCTATAGAAAGTCTTCTTGGTTGCCAATAACGCCTTTTCAACAAAATCCTTAGGATATCTCAGTTTAGTAGTCCTGTTGAATATATTATTTATTTTCATCATCCAAATATTCCGGGCTACAAATACATAAAGCTCTCAAGAACATTGTAAGAAAGACACTCCTTTTAACCCTAGATTCATGATTAGAATTATAGTGAATGTATGAGGACACATTAGATACATTAGTTGACTTTCAGTTCACTGAAAATTTAAATTTCTTGTCAACACGAGATTAGATCATGCAGAAAGGGCAATATGTTATCTACTCCTGAAGTTCCCATACATCTACGTTTGAATCAATTATCCTACCTATCTTCGTGTCATCGGCGAATTTGCTCATATCACTAGTAATTCCCTCATCAAGGTCATTGATATATATTATAAATAACAACGGGCCTAAGACTGATCCCTGTGGAACACCACTTGTTACAGATCCCCACTCGGATTTAACACCATTTATGCACACTCTCTGCTTCCTATTGGTGAGCCATGACTCAATCCATGACAGCACTTTTCCCCCAATGCCATGAGCTGCCACTTTCTTTAACAGTCTCTGATGCGGTACTCTATCAAAAGCCTTACTAAAATCTAAATAAACAATATCGAATTCTTTATCGTGATCAACAGCCTCAAAAGTTTTACTAAAGAAGGTTAATAAATTAGATAGGCAGGAACGGCCCCTCGTGAATCCAAGCTGAGTATCATTAATCAAATTATGGTTATCTAGATGACTTCTAATAATATCAGCTATAATTGACTCTAGTAATTTGCATACAATTGAGATCAGGCTTATTGGGCGGTAATTTGACGGTAGTGACTTGTCCCCTGCTTTAAAAATAGGAATTACATTAGCCAACTTCCACATATCAGACACTACACCTGTTTGAAGAGATAAATTAAAAATGTTAGATATTGGTTCACAGAGTTCCATTGTTAATTCTTTAAGAACCCTTGCAAAAAGCTCATCAGGACCCGGCGATTTTAATTTGTTTCAGTCGGTCTACTTGTCTCATAACCATTTCGCTAGTGATTGTGATATTGCATAATTTATCTTCTTCAGGAACACTATAAAAATTAATTATTGGAATATTATTAGTGTCTTCCTGTGTGAAAACCGAGAGAAAATAATTATTAAAAATAGAGCACATATCATTCTCCTTGTCAGTAAGATGCCCAGAGTTATTTTTAAGGGGACCTATCTTATCCCTAACTTTTGTTCTATAAACCTGGAAAAAACTTTTTGGGTTAGTTTTTGAATCCCTAGCAACTTTAATTTCATAGTCCCGTTTAGCTTTTCTTATACCCTTTTTAACGTCCCTCTTAATGTCAGTATACTGATTTATAAGATGACCCTCACCTCTATTTATGCGCCTATAAATTCCTTTCTTCTGCCCTAAAAGATATTTGAGCCTATTATTCATCCATTTTGGGTCATTTCTACTTGATCTAATTTCTTTATACGGGATAAATGTTCTTTGGGCTGTCTGTATAGTGTTAAGAAAGCTGTCATATTGATAGCTCTGTTCGTTACCTCAGTCCACAGTAGATAAGTGTTCTCTAAGCCCATTATAATCTGATAAGCGAAAGTCTGGGACTGTTACTGAATTATCCCTACTATCATACATCCATTCAATGCTAAAGGTAATTGACTTGTTGTCGCTTGTGCCGAGTTCGTCTGTAATTTCTAAATTATTAACAAGGGAATCCTTGTTTGCCAGAACCAAGTCAAGTAGGTTATTTCCCCTTGTAGGTTCTGTCACAAACTGCTTCAAAAAACAATCCTGAACTACTTCTAAAAAGTCGTTTGATTCTAAATTACCTGTCAAGAAATTCCAATCAATCTGACTAAAGTTAAAATCCCCTAGAATCACTACGTTATCATGCCTTGTGGCCTTAACAATTTCTTCCCAAAGTAGTTTCTCTTGTTCCCTATTTAAGTTTGGAGGACGGTATATCACGCCTAAAATCAATTTTTCACACCCCTCTGAAAATTCTATCCAGACAGACTCTGTATGTATTATTTCAGACTTTATACCCGTTTTTATGCAACAATTTAAATGATCACGGACATAGAGTGCCACCCCACCCCCCTTCCCGATACTTCTGTCTACTTGGAATAATTTAAAACCCTGAATGTGACATTCAGCAGGCATGTCCCGATTTTTCATTTTAAACCACGTCTCAGTTAATGCAAAAACATCAATATTACCTGCACTTGCAACTAATCTCAATTCGTCCATCTTATTTCTCGCACTACGACTATTAGTATAAAAAATGTTCAGAAAGCCTTATATAATTCAAGTGATGGAATGTACAAACTCGACAGCTATTTACTAGAGTCAGTTGTGCACAATCTTAAGCAAGGATGCTATAATAAATCTCCAGATTGTCCATCATGTTGTGCACATCCTTAAGGAAGGATGCTATCTCCAGATTTCTCATTATGCATGGGTCCTTGTGAGGATTTGGTGACGTTAGACCCATGTTCTTCCCACCTGGCCTTCACGCTTTGCCCTTCCTGTCCATCTGGGTCACAGTACAGAGAATACCATGAAGTATTCCAGGAGTCGAATCCACTTTCTGACCGAGCCTCTTCGTGGGTTACTACTAGGTCCACTTTCTGCTCTAAGAGCCTTATCGTACCTCTTCTTAAAACCATGTATGGCTCCTGCCTTCACTACATCCCACTCCAGATTGTTCTACTTCCTGACGACTCTTGTGCTGAAGGAATACTTCCCGCCTCTTCAATGGCCGCTACTTGGTCCACTCTGTCCCTGCTCCATGAACCTCTTCTTAAAGCTATATATGGATTCTGCCTCCACTACTTCACTTTCCAGACTGTTCTACTTCCTGACAACTCTATGACTGAAGAAATGCTTCCTAACATCCCTGTGACTCATTTGAGTCCTCAACTTCCAATTGCCACCTCTTTTTGCTGTGTCCCATCTCTGAATTACTCTCAGTATTATATATGTCGTTATCATGTGTCCCCATCCTTCCTGTCCTCCAGTGTCATCACATCGATTTCCCTTAACTTCTCCTTGTAGGACATGCCCCTTAGTTCCAGGACTAGTCTTGGTGCAAACCTTTGCACTTTCTCTAATTTCTTGACGTGCTTGACCAGGTGTGGATTTCAAACTTGTGCTGCATACTCCAATATGGGTCTGAAGTACACGGAATGCAGAGTCTTGAATCATTCCTTACCGACGTGTAGGAACGCTATTCTTAGGTTTGCCAGGTGTGGGATTTTGTTAGTGAGATGAGTACATACAATTATAAGGAAGAAACCACTACGTGGATTACCACTCATCTTGAGTTCCAACTATACTAGTATGTTGATATCATAACACAGCTGAAAGTTCTGGAGTTTCATTTGTAGAAAAGCCAGACGACAATAGTGTGGCAGATGTGTAAGGGTAACATGGCTCTAATTTTTGAGTTATTTACATCAGCATCTGCAGTATTTAGGTTCCACAATGTATCATCTGGTTCATTCATTTATCCAGTAGTTATAAAAATATTTTGTGGAATATAGTCAGTGGTAATTTTAGTAACCTGTACAATTCCTCCACTGGACGGGCAAATAAAGTCAGTAGCTGACCAGCCGGGCTATGGTTAGTACGTTGGGTTGCGAGCGGCCAACAGTAACAGCCTGGTCGATCAGGCTCTGCTGCACCATGAGGCCTGGTCACAAACCTGGCCGCGGGGGAGTTGACCCCCGAAACCCTCTCCAGGTAAACTCCAGGTAACATGAGTACTTCAGCTGTGGATAGTAAGTAAAAAGTGTTTACACACAATGTCATGTAACAGTTGTAATCGTTGTCTTATATGACGTACTGGAACTCATAACAACATGTATATCAGAATCATAGCGGACTTGTCTTCATATTAAACGTAATCCTCTCATAATCCTTTCTTCCTGAGACACTCACCGTAAGTGTCATTTTCTGTGGAGGTCACTTGTACTAAACACTTGGAGTCTTCCTGTCCCCAGTTCACCTACACACTGTCAGTAGTTGGCAAGCTGCAACTTGCTCCTTCTGTCATAAAAGTGTGACAAGAGTACTCACCCGGAGCAGAGATTGCCGAGTACAATTCGGACGTGACAGGCGGTTTAATTACTTTACTGTGATTACAGTGCTGTGGAGTATAGTTGGGATGAAGGTTTTATGACAGGTGAAATAATTTCCACAGTGTAAGTGGGTTTACGTCTGCCTCTTGTAGAAAGTACACAAGACACAAATAATCTGTAGTAAACCCCTGTTAATTTAAAAGAGAAATAACACTATAAAAAACTAACTTTATGTTAGCAAAGACATGGTGTCATGTAGGTATTTTACTGTGACATGACGTCGTATGTACTCACTGACAGTCAGCTGTGT
The DNA here is from genome assembly GCA_009830355.1 of Cherax destructor. Lineage (NCBI taxonomy): Eukaryota > Metazoa > Arthropoda > Malacostraca > Decapoda > Parastacidae > Cherax > Cherax destructor. The sequence continues at coordinate 9,939 of WNWK01033079.1, read as the reverse complement.
TGTGAGTGTATGTACTCACTGACAGTCAGCTGTGTTGTGAGTGTATGTACTCACTGACAGTCAGCTGTGTTGTGAATGTATGTACTCACTGACAGCTGTGTTGTGAGTGTATGTACTCACTGACAGTCAGCTGTGTTATGAGTGTATGTTATGACAATGTCAGCTAGACTTCACCCACTGGCTTGTTGCCCGCTAATATATTGAATGTGTTGAGCTCAGCGCGGTCAGTGGCCTTGATGGGTTCGCGTGGCCCATGGTCTTTAGTGGCCCTTGACCCTGCGTATGGCCCATATGGAGTGGCCATCTATGGCCCGCTGTAGTTGCGAGCTGTGATATGAGCACAGTGCGACTGGGCGCTCAAGGCTTGTAAACTCATCTAATCATCAATATTTCCACTGACACATTGTCTTTTCTCTTAATAGTTATAATTAGTGCTAAAAATGAGCACATATGAAAGATCAATGAGTCTTCCTGTAAGACTGTAACTTCTGTAAGATGAATCTTAGTGTAAGACAGACTTGTCCGCTGTGATCCCGTTTTCTATGACCATGGGGACCTACTCCATTCCTGTAAGACCTCTAGTTCTTGTGTTATTTTTCGAAGGACCATGTGGTCTTACTTGTAAGACCACTTTATAAGGTTGTTGGACCACTGTGTGGTCTTCAGACCACTATTGGTCTCTCTGCGGTTCGTAGGACCGCTGTGTGGGATTTTGTTAGTGAGATGAGTACATATAATTATAATGAAGAAACCACTACGTGGATGAACACTCATCTTTGTTGATGACAGCTCGAAACCACTCGCAGCCTTCCCCAAGGGTTTCGCCTTCATAACACGCCGTCTAAGCACCCACCAGGGCTGTGTGGAAGGTGATATATCACCTGTAAAGTCGTGGGCTGCCCTTACCTGGTGGTTGGCAATCACCCATATATCACGACCTAGAAATGGTGAGTCGTATTCCCTAAGCATCTACCCTAGGCACGGCAGTACTGTTTGGAGGTTGTAAGTAAAAATAGGACTTACCTGGCTCATTTTGTAACGGGCGCCAATGACGTCATGACATTACTGAAGCTGATATCGATGACTTGAACGAAGAAATGAGAAGAGATGACGCTCTTGGCCATATCTTCTGTCGTCTGCTTGACACACGTCGCCTGACGACTATCACATATAGTCTATAACAATTCACGGCAGGAAGGATTGGCGTTAGTGCGCGAAGGAGTTAATTATCTCTTCCTCTATTCTTGCTGGAGATCGTCAGTTGTATGCACACGAAACCGGCCACGAAATGTTTCTACGTCGGGTGAGCTAAGCCGACACCAGCCACCTCGTTACACGCATTTACTCGCCGAATGCAAACTGCAATCTCAATCTAGCTCCTGCTACCTCCTGCCCTCTCTCACTGACGCATATCTGCTGACATAGGGTAAACAGGCATGGTTGCCAGCTGTGACTACTCAGTTTAATCAGAGAGAGAGGACTACTTGAGTCTAAGATGCCAGCTGTGGGTTAATGAGACCCTGGGTGCTTCTAGAGTACCCAGGCAAGACGATTGGTCATTCTGGTATGCAGTATTTGGTCTCTGCTAGTGTAAATGATTCTGGTCATGACCCCTTTTATCTCAGAGAGTGGGAAAGTATTGGCGCAAACTGCTCGACTATCTCTAATTGCAAGCCAGAGACTGCCTTTCGCCTGTTTTAGACCTTTATGACCTTAAAGAAAAGAGAAGGTGAATGAGAGAGAGAGAGTGTTCTCAAATCCCAGCTGAAGGGAGTCGATGCCTTCCCAAAGGGGTGTCACCGTTCCCAGGGGGCGTCTATGTCCCTGGAAGTTGGAGAAATAATTTTCTCGACACCAGGCACCCACATTCTGCACCAGTTAATGGGTTGATGTGTGCCGAGATGTGCTCGGTATTATACTCACCTCAAGATCCTTTTCCTTGAGTGAGATTTGCAATATTTGGACCTCTAGCCTGTACTCTGTCTGCAGTCTAATTTTCCTTTCCCCAGTCTTCATGACTTTGCACTTGGTGAGATTAAACTCCAAGAGCCGGTTGTTGGACCAGGTTTTCAGCCTGTCTAGATCCCTTTTTAGTCCTGCCTGATCCTCATCAGATTAAAGTCTCCTCATTAGCTTCACATCGTCTGCAACAGGGACACATTTTGAGTCTATCCCTTCCGTCATGTCATTCACATATACTAGAATCGGAACCAATCTTAGGACTGACCCCCTGTGGAACCCCGCTCGTCACAGGCGCCCACTCTGACAACTCGTCACACACCATGACTTGTTGTTGCCTCCCTGTCAGGTATTCTCTGATCCATTGCAGTGCCTTTCCTGTTATACCTGCTTTTGCATTAATCTCTTGTGCAGAACTGTTTTGAAAGCCTTCCTGGAGTCCAACCTCGTTCCTTTCTAGGTCCTCCACGACTTCACTCGTGTGTGTGTGTGTGTGTGTTTGTGTGTATGTACGTGTGTGTGTGTGTGTACTCACCTAATTGTACTCAACTAATTGTGGTTGCAGGGGTCGAGACTCAGCTCCTGGCCCCGCCTCTTCGCTGTCCGCTACTGGGTCTCTGCTCTCCCTGCTCCATGAGCTTTATCATACCTTGTCTTAAAACTATGTATGATTCCTGCCTCCACTATATCTTTCTCTAGACTATTCCACTTCCTGACTACTCTGTGGCTGAAGAAATGCTTCCTAACATCCCTTTGACTCATCTGAGTCTTCAGCTTCCAGTTGTGTCCCCTTGTTTCTGTGTTCCCTCTCTGGAACATCCTGTCACTGTCTACCTTGTCAATTCCCCGCAGTATTTTGTATGTCGTTATCATGTCTCCTCTGATCCTTCTTTCCTCCAGTGTTGTTAGTCCTATTTCCCTCAACCTTTCTTCATAGGACAGACCCCTGAGTTGTGGAACTAACCTTGTCGCAAACCTTTGCACTTTCTCTAGTTTCTTTACGTGCTTGACCAGGTGTGGGTTCCAGACTGGTGCTGCATATTCTAGTATGGGCCTGACGTACACGGTGTACAGTGTCTTGAACGATTCCTTGTTAAGGTAACGGAACGCTAATCTTAGGTTTGCCAGTCGCCCATATGCTGCCGCAGTTATCTGGTTGATGTGTGCCTCCGGAGACGTGCTTGGCGTTATACTCACCCCAAGGTCTTTCTCCTTTGCCGAGGTTTGTAGCCTTTGTCCGCCTAGCCTGTACTCTGTCAGCGGTGTGTGTGTGTGTGTGTGTGTGTGTGTGTGTGTGTGTGTGTGTGTGTGTATGAGTCTGTATGTGTACTCACCTATTTGTAATTGCAGAGATCGAGTCTTAGCACCTGGCCCCGCCTCTTTGCCGATCGCTACTAGGTCCATTCTCTCCGTGCTCCAAGAGGCTTATCGTACCTCTTATTAAAGCTATGTATGGATTCTGTTTCTGCTACTTCACTATAAGGCTAAAAAAGTACTTCCTAACATCCACATACCTCATCTGAACTTTTAACTTCCAGTTGTGTCCCCTTGCTCCAGTGTCCCATCTCCAATATATTCTGGCCCTGTCCACCTTGTCAATCATTCCCAGTAGTTTATACGTTGTTATAATGTCTTCTATCCCTCTTGTTCTCCAGTGACGTAAGGTTGAGTTTTCCTAACTTCTCCTAGTAGGACATACTCCTTAGCTCCGGCTCTAGTCTTGTTGCACACCTTTGATTTTTCTCTAATTTCTTAACATGTATGACCAGGTATGGGTTCTATACCGGTGCTCTGTACTCTAATATGTTGAAATGGGTATTCTTAGTTTTGCCAGCTGTCAACATGGTGCAGCAGTTATTTTGTTGATATGCTCCTCACATGTGCTAAGTATGATGCTAACCCTAACATCTTTTTCCTTGAGAAAGATATGCAGCATTTGACCTCTTCCTAGGCTGCACTCCATCTCAGTCTTATTTGTCGTTACTCAAGCTTCGTGACTTTGTACTTGCTGGGATTAAATTCAAGGAGCCATTTGTTAGACCAGGCTTGCAGCCTGTCCAGATTCCCTTGTAGGCTTGCTTGATCCTCGTCCTCTTTTATTCTCCTCAGTAACTTTAAATCATCTGCGAATAGAGACACCTCTGAATCTAACCCTTCTGTAATGTCATTCACATACAAGAAACAGCACGGGATCTAGGACTGACCCTTGTGGAACTTCCCTGTCAAATGCACCCACTCTGACACCTCGTCAAGTACCAACGCACATTGTTTCCTTCCAGGCAGGTAATCCCCGATCTATTGCAGTACTTTCCCTGCTATTCATTCTTGCTTCTTTAGCTTTTCAACCAGTCTCTTGGGTAGAACTGTGTCGAAAGGCTTCTTACAGTTCAAAAAGATGCAGTCTACCCATCTCTCTCTCTCTCTCTCTCTCTCTCTCTCTCTCTCTCTCTCTCTCTCTCCTGTCTTACTTCTGTTACCTTGTCGTACAACTCCAGTAGGTTTCTGATGCAGGATTTACATTTCGTGAAGCCGTGCTGGTTGTCATGAATGAGCCTGTTCCTTTCTATGTTCTCCACCAGTCTTCTCCTGGTAATCTTCTCCATAACACTGCTTACTCTACTTCTCAGCGACAATGATCTATAGTTTAGTGCTGCCTGTCTGTCTCTCTTCTTTAAAATTGGGTCTACGTTTACCTGGAGTTTACCTGGAGAAGGTTTCGGGGGTCAACGCCCCCGCGGCTCGGTCTGAGACCAGGCTTCATGGTAGATCAGGGTCTGATCAACCAGGCTGCTACTGCTGGCCGCACGCAAACTGACGTACGAACCACAGCCCGGTTGGTCAGGTACTGACTTTAGGTGCCTGTCCAATGCCTTCTTGAAGAAAGCCAGGGATCTATTGGTAATCCTCTTTATGTATGCTGGGAGGCAGTTGAACAGTCTTGGGCCCCGGACACTTATTGTGTTGTCTCTCAATGTATTCGTGGCACTTCTGCTTTTCATCGGGGGAATGTTGCATCTCCTGCCGAGTCTTTTGCTTTTATAGGGAGTGATTTTCGTGTGCAGGTTTGGTACCAATCCCTCCAGGACCTTCCAAGTGAATATTATCATGTATCTCTCTCGCCTGCGTTCCAGGGAATACTGATCAAGGACCTTCAACCGTTCCCATTAATTTAGGTGCCTTATCGTACTTATGTGTGCCGTGAAATATCTCTGTACGCTCTCCAGGTCTGCAATGTCTCCAACCTTGAAGGGGGCCGTTAGTGTATTCCAGCCTAGAGAGAACAAACGATTTGAAGAGAATCATCATGGGCTTGGCGTCCCTAGTTTTGAAGGTTCTCATTATCCATCCTATCATTTTCCTAGCAGATGAGGTAGATACATTGTTGTGGTCTTTGAAGGCGAGATCCTCTGACATTATCACTCCCAGGCTTTTCACATTTCTTTATCGCTTTATTGTATGGTTAGAATTTGTCGTATACCCTGATACAGTTTTAATTTCCTCAAGTTTTCCATATCAGAGTATTTGAAATTTTTTCTTGTTGAACTTCATATTGTTTTGAGTGCCCCATTTGATGATTTGGTTGATGTCCGCTTGGAGTCTTGCGGTGTCTTCCATGGAGGTCACTGCCATGGCAATACGAGTGCCATCCACAAAGGTAGACACGGACCTATGGCTTACATCTCTGTCTATGTCAGAAATAAGGATAAGGAATAGAATTGGAGTGAGTACTGTGCCTTGTGGAACAGAGCTTTTCACCATAGCTGCCTGGAACTTTACTCTGTTTACTTTTACTCTGTGTTCTATTTGTCAGGAAGTTATAGATCCATCTACCAACTTTTCCTGTTATTCCTTTATCAGGCTTTTTGTGTACTATTACACCATGCTCACACTTGTCGAAAGCTTTTGCAAAGTCTGTGTATATTACATCTGTATTTTGTTTATCCTCAAGAGCATCCAGGACCTTGTCATAGTGGTCCAGTAGCTGGGACAGGCAGGAGCGACCTGCTCTAAACCCATGTTGCCCTGGGTTGTACAATTGATGGGTATCTAGGTGGTTGGCGATTTTGCTTCTTAAGATATGGGATGTTAGTGCTATCGGTCTGTAGTTCTTTGCAATTGCTTTGCTGCCACCTTTGTGGAGTGGGGCTATGGCTGTTGTTTTTAGTGTGTGTGGGATGACCCCTGTGTCCATGCTCTCTCTCCATAGATGCTGATGGCATGCGATAGGGGCGTTTTGCAATTTTTGTTGAACACGGAGTTCCATGAGTCTGGGCCTGGGTCAGAGTGCATGGGCATGTCATTTATTGCCTTTTCAAAATCTTGTTGAGTTAGGATAATATCTGAGATTTTTGAGATGATCAAATTTTGGGTTTCGTTCATAAAGAATTCATTTGGATTGTCGACCCTTAGTCTGGGCAGCGGCTCGCTGAACACTGAGTCGTATTGGGACTATAATATCTCACTCATTTCTTGGCTGTCATCTGTGTATGTCCCATCCCGCCTAAGCAGGGGCCCAATTCTGGATGTTGTTTTTCGCTTAGATTTGGCATAAGAGAAGAAGTATTTTTTTTTCAATTTACTTTTAGTTCTTCCTGTGATTCTTTTCTCCTGTAAGATTTCTTCAGCTTAAGTTCGATATTTGCAATTTCATTGACCAGTGTCTCTCTGTATTTCAGATATATTGGCCCCTCTCAGCAGCTCTGTGACTCTTCGCCTTCGTCTGTATAGGGAGTGTCTCTCTCTTTCTAGTTTACATCTTCTCTTTCTTTATCTTAATGGAATGTGTCTTGAGCAGATCTCAAGAATCACAGAGTTCATTTTTTCTAGGCAAATGTTCGGATCCGTGTTGTTTTGGATATCTTCCCAGCTTGTTTCATTTAGGTCATGGTTGACTTGATCCCATTGTATAGTTTTGTTATTAAAATTGAATTTTGTGATGAGATCTTCATGACTGATCACATTTTGCTGGTCAGGAGCCCTGTGCATACATGTCTGTACCTCTATTATGTTGTGATCTGAGTGTATTGTCTTTGATATGCTGGACCTCATCTTCATTAACTACGACGATCTGATACCAGATCGTCGTTGTTAGTGAAGATGAGGTCCAGCATATTTTCTAGTCTTGTAGGCTCTAATATTTGCTGGTTTAAGGTAAATTTGGTGCAGAGATTTAATAGTTTGTGTGTGTGAATTTTCATCTGAGCTGCCTCCTGGGGTGATCTCTGCTAAAACATTGTTTGCTTTACTCCTCCATTTTAGGTGCCTCAAGTTGAAATGTTTGGGGCAGGAGTTGGGAGATTTTCCAGACAGTGGTCAATTTTCAAAAGCTGGTCCTGGAATTGCTGGGAAGTTGCGTCTGGAGGCTTGTATACAACCACAATGACAAGGTTTTGGTTTTCAATCTTTACCGCCAAAACTTCAACTACATCATTTAAGGGTTTAGTAGTTCTGAGCAAATGAGCGACTCTGTGACGTGCAGGCCAACTCCCCTTGTTGCCTTTTAAATCTGTCGCATCTGAATAGATTATAACCTGGGATCCATATTTCGTTGTCATAACGATCCTTTATGTGGGTCTCTGTGAATGCTGCAAACATTGCATTTGACTCCGTAAGCAGTCCACTGATGTAAGGAATTTTGTTGTTTTTTGACGGCTTTAGAGCCTGTATGTTTGCAAAGACAAATATCGTTATATTGGTGGAATTTAGGGGAGTTTTATTTTCTGGCTCTAATATCTGGAGCAGAGGCACAGACATTGGCCTCCACTCCAGAAGTGTTTTCAGTTTGTGTAGGATTATTGTCATTTCTTGCCAGTCTTTTTTCCCTCCTGGCCCTAAAAAAAACTGTCCGTGGAGGAGTTGTGGCTCCCCTTTTTTGCTTCCACACCTCAGGCAGTTGCCCTGTTTCGAGAGATGTGTTAAAGGTTGTTGTAAGTGATACAGACAGTGTATCTGTTCCCTCTGAGACCATCACCTTTGAGGTATGTAGTTCATCTAGCAGTTTCTTCACTTCATCCTCGTTGTGTGCAGCATGTACAGTACTTGCTGGTGCACCCTACCACCTCGGTTTGGGGGAAGCTTCTTTGTCTCCAATGTGAATACTTCCCCGAATCTTGAGCTGAGCTCCTCACATACTTGCTGGTCGTTCTCTGTGAGCTCCTCTCATTCCTTCTTCGGTCTAATTACCTGGTCCTTGTTCTTTTTCTCCTGATGTGGCTGTACAACAACTTTGGATCAGATTTGGCTTTTGATGATATGTCACTTATTGGCACTATGTCATTCACTTATTGGCACTGGGCCTCTCTCCTCATCCATGCATATTCATTTCTGGCTCTTCGGCTCAGCTTCTTCTTTTCCTGAGTCCTTTGTTTTCTATACTTTTTCAATGCTCTAGCACATTTGATTTTGGTCTCTGCACACCTGTCCCTACTGTCCTCTAGTGTCGTCAGGTGTACTCACCTAGTTGTACTCACCTAGTTGTGGTTGCAGGGGTCGAGTCATAGCTCCTGGCCCCGCCTCTTCACTGGCCGCTACTGGGTCACTCTCCCTGCGTCATGAGCTTTATCATACCTCTTCTTGAAACTATGAATGGATTCTGCCTCCACTACATCGCTTCCCAAGCTATTGCACTTCCTGACCACTCTGTGACTGAAGAAATACTTCCTAACATCCCTGTGATTAATCTGAGTCTTCAGCTTCCAACTGTGTCCCCTTGTTGCTGTGTCCCATCTCTGGAACATTCTGTCTCTGTCTACCTCGTCAATTCCTCTCAGTATTTTATATGTTGTTATCATGTCCCCCCTATCTCTCCTGTCCTCCAATGTCATCAGGTCGATTTCCCTTAACCTCTCCACGTAGGACATACCCCTTACCTCCGGGACTAGTCTTGTTGCAAACATTTGCACTTTCTCTAGTTTCTTTATGTGCTTGGCCAGGTGTGGGTTCCAAATTGGTGCTGCATACTCCAGTATGGGCCTAACGTACACAGTGTACAGGGTTCGGAACGATTCCTTATTAAGATGTCGAAATGCTGTTCGTAGGTTTGCTAGGCGCCCGTATGCTGCAGCAGTTATTTGGTTGATGTACGCCTCAGATCTTTTCCTTGAGTGAGGTTTGTAGTCTCTGGCCCCCCTAGACTCTACTCCGTCTGCGGTCTTCTTTGCCCTTCCCCAATCTTCATGACTTTGCACTTGGTGGGGTTGAACTCCAGGAGCCAATTGCTTGACCAGGCCTGCAGCCTGTCCAGATCCCTTTGTAGTTCTGCCTGGTCCTCGTCCGATTGAATTCTTCTCATCAACTTCACATCATCTGCAAACAGGGACACTTCGGAGGCTATTCCTTCCATCAAGTCGTTCACAAATACCAGAAACAGCACCGGTCCTAGGACTGACCCCTGTGGAACCCCACTCGTCACAGGCACCCACTCTGATACCTCGACATGTACCATGACTCGCTGCTGTCTTCCTGACAGGTATTCCCTGATCCATTGGAGTGCATTCCCCGTTATTCCTGCCTGGTCCTCCAGCTTTTGCACTAATCTCTTGTGTGGAACTGTGTCAAACGCCTTCTTACAGTCCAAGAAAATGAAATCTACCCACCCCTCTCCCTCTTGTCTTACTGCTGTCACCCTGTCTTAGAACTCCAGTAGGTTTGTGACACAGGATTTCCCGTCCCTGAAACCGTGTTGGCTGTCGTTGATAAGCTTATTCCTTTCTAGGTGTTCCACGACTCTTCTCCTGATAATCTTCTCCATGACTTTGCATACTATACATGTCAGTGACACTGGTCTGTAGTTTAGTGCTTCATGTCTTTCCTTTTTTAAAAATTGGTACTACATTTGCTGTCTTCCATACCTCAGGTAATCTCCCTGTTTCGATAGATGTGTTGAATATTGTTGTTAGGGGTACACATAGCGCCTCAGCTCCCTCTCTCAGGACCCATGGAGAGATGTGATCTAGCCCCATCGCCTTTGAGGTATCTAGC
>WNWK01033078.1:0-21429 GCA_009830355.1 Cherax destructor | reverse complement strand
CCCTGAATCCTTCATAAATGTTACCTTGCTTCATCCAACAGCTGTCAAGTCCTAAAACCATTTGTCTCCATTTGCCCCTATCTATGATGCCGCTCTTGCGGGAAGTTCAACCCTCCCCAAACCTCCTACCCCCTCCCCCCAACCCTTTTCCCTAGACCGACCCCCCCCACCTTCCCCCACTAGAGTTTATACCCTCAGCTTCAATTTTGTTCCATCCTCTCACATATTGAACCACCTCCCCAACCCCCCTCAGCCCTCTGGTTTTTTTGGTTCCCGCACCTCCTCCTAATTTCCAAACTCAAACTCCGTTATATTCCACCAAAATTGCCCTCAAACATGCATCCCCCTGCCCCCCTTCTTCTTCTTCTTAACATTCACCACCATGTTTCACACCCATAAAACATTTATAACTATTTTTAAAATTCCCTCTTTCCTTCCATGGATAAATTTTTTTGTCTCCACAGCCCCCACCCCTTTTCCCTTCATCATTCTATGATTCACCTCATCTTTCTAGACCCATCTGTGAAATCTCCCCCCTAAATATAAAACATTCACCACCTCCATACTCCCCCTCCAATCTGATATCAATCTTTCATTACCAATTTTTTTGTTATCTCTCACCTTTTTTTTCCTATATTCATTTTTAAATTTTTTTTCTTTTACATACCCTACCAAACTCCCCCACCAACCTCTGAACCTCTTCATAATCCCCCAAAAGCACAGTGTTATCAGAAAGAGAAACTGTGAAAACCCCCGCTTTGTGTTAGATTCTTTTTTTTTAACCCCACCCCTTGCCAAACCCGAGAATTCCCTTTCAACTCCATCTAAAATATATTGAACCACAGTGACATCACCTCCTTTCAAACCCTTTTCTGTGAAAAAACTCCCCCCTCCCACACTCTAACCTGAGCCTCATATTCAAAAAATATTAACTGTTTCAGTAACCCCCTCCTATTCCTACATTTCAATATCTGCCACATTGCCCCCTATCTACCTATCTTTTTTCCCAAATTATTATTCCCAAAATTTTTTTTTTCCCCCCTATCTTTTGCTGTTCACCTATATGTTTAACTGTAAACATTGGCCAACCCCCCCCCTTCATAAAGCCCCTTTGTTTATCTCTATCCTGCTCTCCTTTTTTTTTTTCAAAAATCCTTTCCGGTTCCCTTTTTTTAAAAAATTTTCTCTTTTGTCCCCTTTGCCTTTATCAAAGGAACTTGATGCTCTCTGCCAACCTAGGTCCTTATCCCTCCCAACACTTATTTAAAAGTAGAAACCCCCTCCAAAACATATATCCCCACCTGCTTTTAACATATCTTTATCCCATCAGTCCTAGCTTTACCCCCTTTCATTTTACCCACTGCCTCACAATTCCCCCACACCACAACTGGTTTTCCACACCCCTACAGAATGTTATTCCCTTGCCCCTATACACTAAGCTTCCTGTCTTCATCACCATTTAACAACCTCAAAATATTCCTTCCCATTTTCCCCCGTATCTAACTCCCTTTAATAACTCTTCTCCCCCTTTTTAACTGTCAAATCCATTTTTTTCCCTGGTTTCAACTTATTAATCTCACCCAAAACTTTTTCTTATTTTCAACAAAAATTTGTTGATAACATCTCACCCACTCCTCATTTGCTCTTTTTTTTACATTGCTTCACTCTCTCTAACCTCTCTTTTCTCCCATAACTCTTCCCTCCTGCATCTTTTTCTTTGTAAAACCCTCTCTATGCTAATTTTTTTCTTCCTTACTACTCTCTTTACATCATCTTCCAGCACCTTCTTCCCTCCTGCACCCACTCCCCCTGTAAAAACAAACTCTGCTGAACACTCTAACCCACATTTTTAAATATACCCATTCTTCGACCCCATTGCCTACCCTCACTAGCCATCTACCCTCCTATAGTTGCTTATATCTTACCCTAACTGCCTCCTCTTTTAGTATATAAACCTTCACCTCACTCCCACCGTAGCCACAACTAAAAAGTGATCTGATATATCTGTGGCCCTCTTAAAAAAATACATCCTAAATCTACTCAACAGTCTTTTATCTCCTACGTAGTCCAACAAACTACTGTCATTATGCCCACATCATATCTTGTATACTTATTTATCCTTTTCTTAAAATAGTATTACCTATAACTAAACCCCTTTCTATACAAAAAATTCAATCAAAAGGGTCCCATTATCATTTAAACCCGGCACCCCAAACTTACCTACCACACCCTCTCTACATGTTTCTCCTCCTTTATTTGGTCCCCTACCACAATTACTCCTCACTTGGTTGTTCCTAACATTGCAACATCTCCCCCAAAACTCTCTCCTCCTCTACACTCCTCTCTTCTCCAGGTGCATACACGCTTTTATGACCCACTTTCGATCCGACCCTTATTTTAATCCACTCCGAATTTACACATTTATATTCCCCTTTTTAATTCCAAACTGATCCTTCATTTTGCTATCCTTCCTTAGCTTCAACTCTCAGATACTCCTGACGTTCCCATTTATTTCTCCCCACTAAACCGCCTCCCCCTTCAGCTTTGTTTTTAGGGCCAGGACATAACTTCTTTTTATTCATAACATCAACAATCACTTTTTTTATAATCCACACTACATCCACGCACATTCAAATAACCCAGTTTTATAAAATTTTCTTCTCTTTTTTTAAATGGGGTACAGGAGAAGGGTTGCCCATTGCCCCGGGATTTTAGTTGCCTCTGAACGCATGGCTTACGGAGGAAAGATTCTTTCCGCTTCCCCACAGACAATAGAGAAAATAAAAAGAACAAGACTAAAGAAAAAGAAGAAAAACCAGATGTTTGTATATACAGTGGTACCCGATTACGATGGTCCCGAAAAAAACCCTTTATTAAGTTTTTTTTTAAATGCTTTAAGTATATTTTTGGGGGGTAAAAGGACTAGTCTATTTTACATTATTCTTATGGGGATAAATTCGTTTGGAATACGAACAGCTTTCGAACAAAAATTAAACTCGGGTACCCTGTATATGCAATGCCTGTTAGTGTGACCCCAAAGTGTAAGTAAAGAGTAGAACCTGATATATATTAAAATATAATATATATATATATATATATATATATATATATATATATATATATATATATATATGAGTTTTTAAAGGAAGTTAGAGGTTAAGATGGAGGAATATTTTGAAATTGTTAAATGTTGAGAAGATAGGAAAATATTTCGGAAGGGCAGGAGGAATAACATCTAAGGGGGAGGAAGAACCGTTGTGAGTGTGGGGGAAGTTCGTGAGGCAGTGGGTAGAATGAAAGGGGGTAAGGCAGCTGGGATTGATGGGATAAAGATATGTTAAAAGCATGTGGGGATATAGTTTTGGAGTGGTTGGTACTTTTATTTAATAAATGTATGGAAGAGGGTAAGGTACCTAGGGATTGGCAGAGAGCGTGCATAGTTCCTTTGTATAAAGGCAAAGGGGACAAAAGAGAGTGCAAAAATTATAGGGGAATAAGCCTGTTAAGTATACCTGGTAAAGTGTATGGTAGAGTTAGTACTGAAAGAATTAAGAGTAAGACGGAGAGTAGGATAGCAGATGAACAAGGCTTTAGGAAGGGTAGGGAGTGTGTAGACCAAGTGTTTACAGTGAAACATATAGGTGAACAGTATATAGATTGGGGTACAGAGGTTTTTGTGGCATTAATGGATTTCGAAAAGGTGTATGACAGGGTGGATAGGGGGCAATGTGGCAGATGTTGCAAATGTATTTAGTAGGAGGTAGGTTACTGAAAGCAGTGAAAAGTTTTACGAGGATAGTGAGGCTCGGGTTAGAATATGTAGGCGAGAGGAAGATTATTTCCCAGTAAAAGTAGGCCTTTGACAAGGATATGTTATGTCACCGTGGTTGTTCAATACAGTGGTCCCTCCGTTTTCGTGTGTTTCCGTTTTTGTGCAGTTTTGGGGAAAATTTACCTCTGTTTTCGTGTGATTCCCTCCGTTTCATGCTTGGTCCGGAACACTGTCCAGTGCCCAGCGCACATACAAAGCCCAAGCCTGCATCCCATGCACATTCTTAGGCAGTGTAGCATTGTTTCTGGTTGAGTGAACATTATCCTGCGAGTTCATACAAAACATTTCTTAACAATCCATTGTTTTTGGCCCTTGATTATTGTGTGATGCTAAATAAGCCACCACGGGCACAAGATAGCTCCTAGTGTCAGTGAGGAACACCATAGAATTAAAGAAATCGTAGCAAAGTGGTGAGAGGGAGGGTGATGAGAGGCAATGGTGGTGAGAGGCAGTGGTGGTGAGAGGCAGTGGTGGTGAGAGGCAGTGGTGATGGGAGGCAGTGGTGGTGAGAGGCAGTGGTGGTGAGAGGCAGTGGTCATGAGATGCAATGGTGGTGAGAGGCAGTGGTCATGAGATGCAATGGTGGTGAGAGGCAGTGGTGATGAGAGGCAGTGGTGCTTGTTTGTTGGTTGAGGCAGTGTTAGAGGCAGTAGTGATGAAAGGCAGTGGTGGTAAGAGGCAGTTTAATGTAGAGGTGAGAGGTGAGTAAACAAGATTAAATGAATAAATGAGAGAAATGAGAGTGTAGAAGTTGTAGTTTTGTCAACAAACCAGTTGTTGTTGTCGCTGCTGCTGTTGTTGTTACCAGCCAGCCTGGACAGAATGATTTCTGTTCTCTCCTTAAGCTACTGGCAAAAGCGGTGGTAGAGGCGGTGATGAGAGGCAGTGGTGATGAGGGCAGTGGTGATGAGAGGCAGTGGTTGTGAGAGGCAGTGGTGGTGAGAGGCAGTGGGGTGAGGCAGTGGTGGTGAGAGGCAGTGTTGATGAGAGGCAGTGATGAGGCAGGTTTATGAGAGGCAGTTGATGAGAGGCAGTGGTGGTGAAGGCAGTGTTGATTAGAGACAGTGGTGGTGAGATGCAAGGTGGTAAGAGGCAGTCTTAATGCAGAGTGAGAGGTGAGTAAACAAGATTAAATGAATAACGAGAGAGAATGAGGTAGAAGTTTCGGTAGTTTTGTCAACAAACCAGTTGTTGTTGTTGTTGCTGCTGTTGTTGTTACCAGCCAGCCTGGACAGGAATGATTCCTGTTCACTCCTTGAAGCGACTGGAAAGAAGTGATCTAATGCAGTTAGCATTACAAACTCCATTCTCTTATACTAATGCGTCTGAAGGAAAGAATAGGAAGATGTTTTCATAGCTGGACCGAGTATGCCCGCCACCACATTCAAATTCAAATTCAAATTCAAATCCTTTATTTCATGTAATACAAGGTGGGGGGTACTTATAGTTATACATTAAAGTTGATATTACAAGATGGCCAATAATATGCCTAGGTATGCCTAGGCTTTTCAGGCAATCTTATGATAGGTCTTACTCAATAGCTATACAATGGATATACAGATTGTAAGGTTAGGTTTACAAAATTTAGGTACTGGAATTTAAACATTGAGAATTTAACAATTAGTATAAAAGTTAGCAATTAGTTTATATATTAATGATAAAGGTGATATATTGGCATAATATAGATTCTATATTGGAGTATCTTAGGCAAACTTATGACTAGCTTAAGTATTATGGAGCAATAGTTGTATTAGAATTTTGGTTGGAACTGTGCAAATTAAGGGGAATCACAGATATCAATAAGTGTATTTTGCTGTGGTTAGTAATGTGCAAATTAAGGAGAATCACAGATATCAATAAGTGTATTTTGCTGTGGATATGTGGATATGACACACATATTTTATTCATTCTAGAGTGTATATCATGTTTTTATGTTATTTATATTGTTTATTATGTCATATAGATGAATTGTGATAGATAAATAAGCCATAGAGCTGAAATTAGGTCAAATTGAAGCATTTTGTCCTGCCTCCCAACAATAAACTCGCTCCCTCTCTCCTATCCATCTTCCATACACCAACAAGAGTCGCCAATAAAAGTAAGTGTGATGTTAAATGTTCATTTATACATGTTATTAGTCCTTTATATTTATTTGTTATTCTTTTCTGTATGTAAATCTATATTTAATCTCTAAAAAATTATTTTTGTTAATACTGGTGTCTGAAACTGAATAATTGAATTTACATTATTTCTTATGGGAAAATGGCTTCAGTTTTCGTTGATTTCAGTTTTAGCTCATCCTCTGGAACGGATTAAGACAAACGGAGGGACCACTGTATATTTATAGATGGGGTTGTAAGAGAAGTGAATGCTCGGGTGTTGGCAAAAGTGTGGGGTTAAAAGATAAAGAATCTAACACAAAGTGGGAGTTGTCACAGTTGCTCTTGCTGATGACACTGTGTTTTTGGAGATTCTGAAGAGAAGTTGCAGAGGTTGGTGGATGAGTTTGGTAGGGTATGTAAAAGAGTGAAATTGAAAGTGAATATAGGGAAGAGTAAGTTGATGAGGACAACAAAAATTAAGTAACGAAGATTGGCTATCAGATTGGAGGAGAGAGTATGGAGGAGGTGAATGTGTTCAGATATTTATGAGTAGACATGTCAGTAGATGGGTCTATGAAAGATGAGGTGAATCATAGAATTGATGAAGGGAAAAAGGTGAGTGGTGACTTAGAAGTCTGTAGAGACAAAGAACTTTATCCATGAAAGCAAAAGGAAATGTATGAGAGTATAGTTATACCAACACTCTTGTATGGGTGTGAAGCATGGGTGGTGAATGTTGCAACAAGGAGAAGGCTGGAGGCAGTGGAGATGTCATGTCTGAGAGCAATGTGTGGTGTGAATATAATGCAGAGAATTCGTAGTTTGGAAATTAGGAGTGTGGGATTATTAAAACTATTATCCAGAGGGCAGAGGAGGGGTTGTTGAAGTGGTTCAGATATGCAGAGGATGGAACAAAATAGAATGACTTTGAAAGTGCATAAATCTGTAGTGGAGTGAAGGCGGGGAAAGGTTGGAAGGAGGGGATAAAGGAGGTTTTGTGTGCGAGGGGCTTGGACTTCCAGCAAGCATGCGAGTGTGTTAGATAGGAGCGAATGGAGGCAAATAGTTTTTAGGACTTGATGTGCTGTTGGAGTGTGAGCAAAGTAACATTTATGAAGGGATTCAGAAAAACCGGCAGGCTGGACTTCAGTCCTGGAGATGGGAAGTACAGTGTCTGCACTCTGAAGGAGGGGTGTTAATGTTGTCATTTTATAATTGTAGTGTAAGCATGCCTCTGGCAAGACAGTGATGGAGAGAACGATGGTGAAAGTTTTTCTTTTTAGGACCACTGTACCTTGGTGGGAGATGGCCGATGTGTTAATAAAAAAATAAAAAATAAAATATATAGCAATGAAACCAAGAAACAAGTGGTTTTGAATCATTTACCAATCTTTATTTCTACAAGTACATGTACAAGGTATAGACCTAGCTGACATCAATGACATACTACTATATATAGAAAGCTGCTTGTTATGCTCATAGGATTTGGGGAAAATTAGGTCAGTTTTGTCCCAGGATGCGACCCACACCAGTCGACTAACACCCAGGTACCCATTTTATACTGATGGGTGAACATGGACAACAGGTGTCATATGGAAACACGTCCTAATGTTTTCCAGCCGTACTGGAGATTCAAACTCTGGACCTCAGTGTGTGAGCTGTGCGCTCTGATAATCAAGCTACAGGACATTTTATCCACTCAGCCATCAATCCTGCAAAGATCACACACCCAGCAGAGCTAGGTGTTGTTCGTGATGTGAGAAGACTTGTGGCAGTGGTATACTTAAGGATTAATTTCAGTATCCTCTTGTTTGAATACCCACCTCTACAAGTAGTCTATATAGCAATGAAAGCATGAAACAAGTGGTTTTGAATCATTTACCAATCTGGGGCAGGCCAGGGTTTGACCCCATGACACACTGCCCCACCTCGATGGCTGAGGGGATAAGGTGACATAGTACACTCATTACTTACCTTAAAATATATGTAGTCAAAATGTAGTCAGGTGGTAGATATGGTAGCTCGCCCGAATACCACACCTACATGTAATATACAGCATTTAAAACACCCCAGAGCAATAAAATACACATACAGTACACCCATTACTTACCTTAAAATATGTGTAGTCTTAATGTAGGGTGAGAGAAACAAACAATATACAACTTAAATTTAAAGCACCCCAGACCAATTATTATTACCATTGACATACAGTAGGGCCCCACTTATACGGCAGGTTAGGTTCCAGGCTAGTGCCTTAAAGCAGACATCGCCGAAAAGCAGAATGCCATTTTTTTCCACTGCTAAATGCATATAAATGCCAGACAACAAGCTTACATTAACTTATATTAAGTTAGCAATAGCACTAGGCATTAAAAACCACAATAAAAAGTAAGATACACACAGAGTACACTTATTACTTACCTTAAAGTATTAACATTGGCTTAAAATAGTCTGTGAACCAATTTATGAAAAGATCAGTAGTCATCCAAGCGTTTGAATTGGATTTATAATAAACAGGGAGGCTACCTTTTGCATAGTTCTTTAGGGCCCTAGGATTCTCTGAGTGATAAATTATCATAGGTTTTAACTTGCAATCCCCAGCAGCATTAGCTCCTAGCAAGAGTGTTAGTTGAAGACTCAGATGAGTCAAAGGGATGTTAGGAAGCATTTCTTCAGCCATAGAGTAGTCAGGAAGTGCAATAGTCTGGCAAGTGATGTAGTGGAGGCAGTAACTATACATAGCTTTAGGACGAGGTATGATAAAGATCATGGAGCAGGGAGAGAGAGGACCTAGTAGCGGTCAGTGAAGAGGCGGAGCCAGGAGCTAAGTCTCGACCGCTGCTATATGTAACTGTATTTGATGGCTATCTCAGCGATCAACATATACCTTTGCTATAGATTATCATACATAGCAAATATGCATAGACAACCCAGGATAACCCAAAAAAGTCAGTTCACTGAGTTTAATCATTTCTAACTTGGCACTTAAAGTAAGAGGCTTACGACTCCTCTTTTTATCACAACTAAGCTTAGACGCCATAGTCAGTGAGAGCCAAAGAACGTCATGCACACCGCCAGTCGAGGTAAGAACATTGTTTTAGTTGGGGATAGTCAGATTAAGTTTATGGATAGGGAATTTTGTCTTAAGGATAGGAATGGGAGGCAGAGGGTGTGTTATCCTGGGGCTGGGATGGAGGATATTGTTAACCGTCTGGACGACATCATGAGAGGTAATGGGAGATATCCTATTATCTGTCTCAGTGCTGGAGGCAACGATGTTGGCAGACGTAGGAGTGAGGACCTGACTAGCAAGTATAGGTCAGCAATAGACATAATTAGGAAGAAGGGTGGGAACCCTGTCATATGTGGTATTTTGCCAAGGAGAGGAGTTGGAGATGAATGGCTGTCCAGGGCAATTGGTGTCACTTGCTGGCTGGACAAACACTATAAAGATAATGCAGTACCATTCATTTGCAACTGGGACCACTTCTATGGCCAAAATGACATGTATGCCAGGGATGGGGTTCACTTATCCAGGGCAGGTGTGGATTTTCTTGCTAGCTCAGTTGAGGGTGTTGTTAGGACTTTAAACTAGAATTAGTTAGAGGTATGGGTTTAGAAATGGAAAATACTGAATGTCGAAATATAGATCTAGGCTTTGATATAAAAAATCTTAACAATAACAAGGACAGTAATAGGTATAGTGGAAAAACAGAATGGAGCAGGAAGGGTAAAGAGAAAGGAGGGTCTTTAAAAGTGTATTATACAAATAGTCGTAGTGCTAGGAATAAGATGGACGATTTGAGATTAGTTGCAAGTGCAGGTAACATTGATGTATTTGCCATAACTGAGACGTGGTTCAATACGAAAAATAGGGACATGCCTGCTGAATGTCATATACAGGGTTTTAAATTGTTCCAAGTAGACAGAAGTTTCGGGAAGGGGGGTGGAGTGGGAGTGGCACTGTATGTCCAAGATCGCTTGAACTGTTGCATAAAAAAGGGAATAAAGTCTGAAATAACACATACAGAGTCTGTCTGGATAGAATTTTCAGAGGGGCAAATCCAACCCCTCTCACTCATGTATTTATCCAACCTAAATTTGAAACTACCCAAGGTCCTAGCTTCAATAACCCTACTAGGCAGACTGTTCCACTCGTCAACTACCCTATTACTAAACCAATATTTTCCTATATCCTTTCTAAATCTAAACTTATCCAATTTGAATCCATTATTGCGGGTTCTCTTTTGGAGAGATATCCTCAAGACCTTATTTATATCCCCCTTATTAATACCCATCTTCCACTTATATACCTCGATCATGTCTCCCCTCATTCTTCGTCTTACAAGTGAATGTAATTTAAGGATCTTCAATCTTTCTTCATACGGAAGATTTCTAATGCTATGAATTAACTTTGTCATTCGTCGCTGAATGTTTTCTAACGAATTTATATCCATTCTGGAGACCAGAACTGAGCTGCGTAATCTAGGTGAGATCTTACTAATGATGTATAAAACTGTAATATAACCGCTGGACTTCTGTTGCTTACACTTCTTGATATAAATCCCAGTAATCTATTTGCTTTATTTCTTACGCTTAGGCATTGCTGACTTGGTTTGAGGTTGCTGCTTACCATAACCCCCAAATCCTTTTCGCATTCTGTACGGCTGAGTTCAACATTATTAAGCTGGTAGGTGCTAGGGTTATGAACATTCCCGAGCTTTAGAACTTTGCATTTATCTACATTGAACTGCATCTGCCAGGAATTGAGTTTGTCTAAATCCTCCTGTAGTTCACTGACATCTACGTCTGAATCGATTATCCTACCTATCTTCGTGTCATCAGCGAATTTGCTCATATCACTAGTAATTCCCTCGTCAAGGTCATTTATATATATTATAAACAACAACGGGCCCAAAACCGATCCCTGTGGAACGCCATTTGTTACAGATCCAAACTCAGATTTAACCCCATTTATGCACACCCTGGAAAAATAAACACATAAGCTATTGGTGAGCCATGACTCGATCCATGAAAACACTTTTCCCCCAATGCTGTGAGCAGCCACTTTCTTTAACAGTCTCTGATGTGGAACTCTATCAAAAGCCTTACTAAAATCCAGATAAACAATATCGAATTCTTTATCATGATCAACTGCCTCAAAAGCCTTACTGAAAAAAGTTAATAAATTAGTTAGGCATGAACGGCCCCTGGTGAATCCATGTTGAGTATCATTAATCAAATTATGCCTATCGAGATGGCTTCTTATGTTATCAGCTATAATCAACTCTAATAATTTGCCTACAATTGATGTTAGACTTATTGGGCGGTAATTTGATGGTAACGACTTGTCCCTTGCTTTAAAAACAGGAATTACATTAGCCATCTTCCACATATCAGACACTACACCTGTTTGAAGAGATAGGTTAAAAATGTTAGTTAAGGGATCACAGAGTTCCATTTTGCATTCCTTAAGAACCCTTGAATAAAGCTCATCAGGACCTGGCGATTTATTTTGCTTCAAACGGTCTATCTGTTTGATAACCATTTTGCTAGTGACTGTGATACTACATAATTTATCTTCTTCAGGCCCACTAAAATACCTAATTCTTGGGATATTATTAGTGTCTTCCTGAGTGAAAACCGAGAGAAAATAATTATTAAAAATAGAGCACATTTCATTCTCTTTGTCAGTAAGATACCCATAATTATTTTTAAGGGGACCTATCTTATCTCTAACTTTTGTTCTATACACCTGGAAAACTTTTGGGTTAGTTTTCAATCCCTAGCAACTTTAATTTCGTAGTCCCGTTTAGCTTTTCTTATCCCCTTTTTAACGTTTCTCTTAATGTCAATATACTGATTCATAAGATGACCCTCACCTCTTTTGATACGCCTATAAATTCCTTTCTTCTGCCCTAAAAGATATTTGAGCCTATTATTCATCCATTTTGGGTCATTTCTATTCGATCTAATTTCTTTATATGGGATAAATGTTCTTTGGGCAGCATGTATAGTGTTCAGAAAACTGTCATATTGATAGCTCTCTTAATTACCCCAGTCCACAGATGATAAGTGTTCTCTAAGTCCATTGTAATCTGCTAAGCAAAAATCTGGGACCGTTACTGAGTTATCCCTACTATGAAACTTCCATTCAATGCAAAACGTGATTTGTGGTCGCTTGCGCCGAGTTCCTCTGTAATTTCTAAATTATTAACAAGGGTTTCCTTGTTTGCCAGAACTAAGTCAAGCAGGTTATTTCCCCTTGTAGGTTCTGTCACAAACTGCTTTAAAAAACAATCTTGAACTACTTCTAAGAAGTCGTTAGATTCTAAATTCCCAGTCAAAAAATTCCAATCAATCTGACTAAAGTTGAAGTCTCCCAGAATAACTACGTTATCGTGCATTGTGGCCTTAACAATTTCCTCCCATAGTAGTCTCCCTTGGTCCCTATCTAAGTTTGGGGGATGGTATATCACACCTAAAATCAATTTTTCATGCCCCTCTGAAAATTCTATCCAGACAGACTCTGTATGTGTTATTTCAGACTTTATTCCCTTTTTTATGCAACAGTTCAAGCGATCTTGGACATACAGTGCCACTCCACCCCCCTTCCCAAAACTTCTGTCTACTTGGAACAATTTAAAACTCTGTATATGACATTCAGCAGGCATGTCCCTATTTTTCGTATTGAACCATGTCTCAGTTATGGCAAATACATCAATGTTAACTGCACTTGCAACTAATCTCAAATCGTCCATCTTATTCCTAGCACTACGACTATTTGTATAATACACTTTTAAAGACCCTCCTTTCTCTTTACCCTTCCTGCTCCTTTCTGTTTTTCCACTATACCTATTACTGTCCTTGTTATTTGGATTTTTTATATCAAAGCCTAGATCTATAATTCGAAATTCAGTATTTTCCATTTCTAAACCCATATCTCTAACTAATCCTAGTTTAAAGTCCTAACAACACCCTCAACTGAGCTAGCAAGAAAATCCACACCTGCCCTGGATAAGTGAACCCCATCCCTGGCATACATGTCATTTCGGCCATAGAAGTGGTCCCAGTTGCAAATGAATGGTACTGCATTATCCTTACAGTGTTTGTCCAGCCAGCAATTGACACCAATTGCCCTGGACAGCCATTCATCTCCAACTCCTCTCTTTGGCAAAATACCACATATGACAGGGTTCCCACCCTTCTTCCTAATTATGTCTATTGCTGATCTATACCTGCTAGTCAGGTCCTCACTCCTACATCTGCCAACATCGTTGTCTCCAGCACTGAGACAGATAAAAGGATTGCTCCCATTACCTCTCATGATGTCGTCCAGAGGGCTAACAATATCCTCCATCCCAGCCCCAGGAAAGCAAACCCTCTGTCTCCTACTTCTATCTTTCAAGCAGAAGGCCCTATCCATATACCTAATTTGACTATCCCCAACAAGAACAATGTTCTTACCTTCCTTGGTGTCGTTCGTGATGTTCGCTGTAGTCAACTCACATTCATCGGGTAACACGGAGAATCGGTTCGATGTTTGAACGTAGATCTACGTTCACTCGCATACTGCTCCGAATATTTAAAAAAAAAAAAAAAAAAAAATTTAAATGAAGAGCGCATTTTTATAAACAGGATAGGCTAAAAAAAAATTTTTAGGGCCAGTACTTACTGAGATATAAGCCCGCCAAGTTGGTGCTGGATGCTCACCTGACAGCAACATCAAGTCCTGCCGCTTCCAGAAGTATTGCTGATATACTTTTTTTTTCTAGTTATTTTAATTTATATAATTTTTATGTTCTGATAATTACAATTTATAATAGTTCTTGTGATTTTTTTTCTTATGTTCTAAAGTTCTAAATGTTGGGCAGGACAATAACCATGCCACATACAAACTGAATAATGTGGATCTTAATACTTGTGATTGCGAGAAGGATTTAGGAGTTCTGGTTAGTAGTAATCTGAAACCAAGACAACAGTGCATAAGTGCTCGAAATAAAGCTAACAGAATCCCTGGCTTCATATCAAGAAGTATAAATGATAGAAGTCCTCAGGTTATTCTTCAACTCTATATATCTTTGGTTAGGCCTCATTTAGATTATGCTGCACAGTTCTGGTCACCGTATTACAGAATGGATTTAAATGCACTGGAAAATGTACAGAGGAGGATGACAAAGTTGATCCCATGTATCAAAAATCTGCCCTATGAGGATAGACTGAGGGCCTTGAATCTGCACTCTCTAGAAAAGCGTAGAATTAGGAGAGATATGATTGAGGTGTATAAATAGAAAACAGGAATAAAGGGGATGTAAATAGCGTGCTGAAAATATCCAGCCAAGACAGGACTCCCAGCAATGGTTTCAAGTTGGAAAAGTTCAGATTCTGGAAGGATATAGGAAAGCACTGGTTTGGTAATAGAGTTGTGGATGAGTGGAACAAACTCCAGAGTACCGTCATAGGGGCTTGGACTTTGTGTAGTTTTAAAAATAGGTTAGATAAATACATGAGTGGGTGTGGGTGGGTGTGAGTTGGATCTGACTAGCTTGTGCTACTAGGTCAGATTCTGTACTAATTCCTTAAGTGGAAGTGACCTGACTACCTGGAGAAGGTTAGCTCCAGGTGGTCAGGTCTAAGCCGGTGAGTGATGGACCTGCCTCGCATGGGTCAGTAGGCCTGGTGCAGTGTTCTTTTTTTCTTATGTTCTTATGTTAACACTAATATTAGGTACTGAAATAGTACTCAAATAGTCACAATCACACCAACTGGTGAACATATTCACCTGCCTTGGTCATTTACTATTGTCTATAAATATATACGATTTATAGGTCCCAGCAATGTTTTAGACATCCTGGAGTATATATGAAACTCCTTGAAGAATGGTGTTATGACAATTGTCAGATAACTACTGATAAGGCAGTGACATTGATGAATGAATGTGTGCAGAGAACCCTTGCTTTGTTTTCAGTCTGTATCTGTCTATCTATCTGTCTATCTATCTGTCTATCTGTCTGTATCTATCTGTCTGTCTGTCTATCTATGTGTCTATCTATGTGTCTATCTGTCTGTGTCTATGTGTCTGTCTATGTGTCTATTATTATTATTATTATAATCAAATAGAAGCGCTAAACCAGTCTATCTGTCTAGCTCTGCTTATCTGTCTTTCTGTCTGCCTGCCTGTGAGTGCCTGGAGTATATTATGAAACTCCTTGAAGAATGGTGTTATGACAAGTGTCAGATAACACTGACAGTCCATTGACATTGATGAATGTGAGCAGGGAACCCTCGCTTTGTTTTCACTGTCTGTATTTGTCTATCTATCTATGTATCTGTATGTCTGTCTGTCTATCTATCTGTCTGTCTATCTGTCTAGCTCTGCTTATCTGTCTTTCTGTCTGCCTGTGTGTGTGTCTTTCCGTCTGCTTGTCTCAGTCTCAGAGTGCAGCTCGTAAACAAACGGGTATTATACACGATGCAGAAGTGACATGACAAAGCATATTACTTGCCAGTCATGCTTATTATGTCTTATATCTACAAGCATTGTAGATATAAAATTTTTGGATTTTTTGGGTTATCCTAGGTAATTTACACTATATATAATAACTGTACTTATGTGTACATGTGAGAGAGACAGAGATATTACAGATATATATAGATAGACAGAGATATAGGACAGATAGATATAGACAGATAGATATATAGACAGATATAGACAGAGATATAGACAGCCAGCCTGCCGAATACATAACATAAAAAATAAGGAACACCGCAGCAGGCCTACTGGCCCATGCAAGGCACGTCTATGTCACCCCCTGGCTTAGACCAATGACCCACCTAGTCAGGTCACATCCTCTGAAGGAAGGAGCATGGCATCAGACCTAGTAGCACAAGCTAGTCAGGTCCAACTCACACCCACCCACAGCCACTCATGTATTTATCTAACCTATTTTTACTTTCCTCTTATAAGGGGAGTGTTAATGCGACATGACATCAGTGAATCCCCAGTGTTTGCCACACTATTTGCTCTAGCTGGAGCTAAATTGAACTGGTGCTCCCACAAGGTACTAAGTCGTCCAGGATTTTTTAATACTGCGCACACTGAGGGCGCAGACCCATTCTCTCATGTCTAGGCGACTCAGGCCTCTCGCACTAAATTTGAAGGAATGAAAAATAAAACGTAGATCTACGTTCGGAGCAGTATGCGTACAAATTTATATCTACGTTTGGACAGTTAAAGGGTTAAAAAGAGATTGGACAAATATATGAGTGAGAGGAGCTGGGTATGATTGGTGTCGTGGGTACATAATAACATAAGGAGGAACACTGCAGTAGGCCTGTTGGCTTAGACCCCCACCATCATTCTGAAATTCGAAACACTGCTGGCCCCAAGGGTTTCAGATAAAGGGATGGGGACTGTAGTGGCAGGCTTCCTTGTGAAGAACATTGTGATGGGCAACTGAGACTGTTTCCTCTTCATATCTACAGAGTTTTGTAGGGAATTATGCTCCTATCAATGTTGTTCATCACCTTCAAAGCCCAAAACATAAATATGATTGGGTGGCTGGGAATTCGCGAATGTTCGAAGCCTGTGAAAGTCGAATTCGCGAATGTGGAGGGAGACCTGTATTGTCATTATTCCACTGTTTTTAGTGCTTGCAACTACCATGGGTCCAAAGAAAGCTCCTAGTGCCACCCCTGTGGTAAAGAGGCTGAGAAATACAGTAGAACTGAAGGAGATAATAGAAAAATATGAAAGTGGAGTGCATATCACTGAGCTGGCCAGGCTGTATGGTAAAGCCTATTCTACCATCGCTACCATTGTGGCCAAGGGAAATACACGTAAAATCAAAGAAGCTGTTGTTGCAAAAGGTGCATATGTGATCACAAAACAGAGATCACAAGTGCTGGAAGATGTGGAAAATTTGTTGTTGGTGTGGATCAATGACAAACAGTTAGCAAGAGATAGTGTTTCGCAGGCAATAATATGTGAAAAAGCAAGGCAGTTGCATGATGATCTTGTCAAGAAAATGCCTGCAACGAGTGCTGAAGTGAGCGAATTTAAAGCCAGCAGAGGCTGGTTTCAAAGATTTAGGAATCAAAGTGGCATACATAGTGTTGTGAGGTATGGTGAGGCTGCCAGTTCTGACAAAAGTGCGGCTGAAAAATATGTGCAGGAATTCCAGGGATACATAGAGGCTGAACAATTCCAACCCCAATAAATGTTCAATTGTGACGAAACAGGCTTGTTTTGGAAGAAAATGCCAAACAGGACCTACATTACACAGGAGGAAAAGGCACTCCCAGGACATAAGCCTATGAAAGACAGGCTAACTCTCATGATGTGTGCTAATGCCAGTGGTGATTGCAAAGTGAAGCCTTTACTGGTGTATTATTCTGAAAATCCCCGAGTGTTTGGCAGATGCGGTATCACCAAGTCTAATTTGTGTGTGATGTGGAAGTCTAACAAAAAGGCATGGGTCACTAGGGAAATTTTCTTTGATTGATTCAAAAACGTGTTTGGCCCCAGTGTGAAGAAATATCTCGAGGAAAATAATTTGCCACTTAAGTGCCTCCTGATAATGGACAATGCTCCTGGTCATCCTCCAGACTTGGCAGAGGAAATTCTGCAGGGCTGTGAGTTCATCAAAGTGAAGTTCTTGCCCCCTAATACCACTCCTCTCCTCCAGCCCATGGACCAGCAGGTCATTTGCAACTTTAAAAAACTCTACACCAAAGCAATGTTTCAAAAGTGCTTTGATGTGACCAAAGACATGGATATGACCCTAAAAGAGTTTTGGAACGAGCATTTCCATATTCTGCATTGTGTAAAGCTGATAGGTAAGGCTTGGGAGGGAGTGACTACCAGGACTTTGAACTCTGCCTGGAGAAAATTGTGGCCAGACTGTGTCCTAGAGAGGGATTTTGAAAGTTTTGGGGCTGAGCCTCAGAACCCTGAGTCTGAGCCTGAGCCTCAGCCTGTTGTGGAAGAAATTGTGGAACTGGGGAAGTCCATGGGGTTGGAGGTGATGTGGTGAGGATGTGGAACAGTTGGTGGAGGAGCACAATGAAGAGCTAACCACTGAAGATCTGCAAGAGCTTCAACAGCAACAAGAGACCACAGGTCAGGACAATGGTTCAGAGGAGGAGGTGGAACAGAGATGGAAGAAGGTGCCTTCTTCAGTGATTAAGGAGATTTGTGGAATGTGGAGCAGGGTGCAAGGCTGTAAAAATTCTATGCACATAAAGGGCCCCAGAATCTGGAATTCATTACCAGTAAATATTAAGATAATCTTGTCTGAAAATCAATTTAAGACTCAACTCAAAAACCACCTACTCACCCAAACCTAAATGATCATGCTATAAACTACCTTGTAAAATGCTCATTGTTACTTTCCTATACGATAATCTCAATTTTTAATAATATGTTACTATTATGTTACCCCCTACTCATATTATAAGTTAATGTCAAAAATGCTCAATGTTATTTTCCTTAAGATAATCTCAATTCCATATTATCATTCAAGAATCTTAACACCTGTAACAATCTAAGATCTAATATCATTATATAATAATTTAAACAGTAAAATTTCATCATATTGTAATTTTGAAAATAATTTTTAACTAGAATAAACTCAATAAATTTCTCTAATATTAAGTACATAGTTTTTAAGGACTAGAATAAGCTGCCCCTAATGCCATGGCATGTCAGTGGCTCTCCTTGCACTCAATTTACATTGTAACTTCCGATACCCATGTAACCTGCAATGAAATAAAATTTGTTTGTTTGTTTGTTTGTTTATGGATGAATATCACCCTAACTATGCTGTTGCAGGCTGTGCTAGCAACCTGTACAATGACACTGTGGTGTCCCATTTCAGGGATGTTTTAAAGAATTGCCAGACACAGAGCTCCCTGGACAGATTTTTTGTTAGAGAGGGGTCTATTATTATTATAATCAAAAGAAGCGCTAAACCACAAGGGTTATACAGTGCGTCGGGGCAGGACAGGATGCAGGGAGAATGAATTGTAAGCGGGAGATGGATGATTAGTAGGGTATGGAATACAGCAGGATAGTGGATAGTGCAGGGATAGAGGGTAGCAAGAGATCGAGGTAGAAGGGACTGAGGGAGGTGCTAGAGGTATATTTCGGAGTTTGTGTAGTAAGTCAGTTTCTATCAAAAAGTCAACGAGTCAGGATTAAAGGAGGGTCCATCAGCAAGAAGGGAAGGTAAAGAAAGGGCCGCAGAGCAAAGACGCCATTGGAGGTAAATTCTGCGCGCTCGTTGATATAGTGGACAGTCCAACAGAATATGTCGAACAGACACTGGAACCTGACAATGCTCACAGAGAGGGGCAGGGAGCCTCTCCACGAGATACCCGTGCGTAAGACGAGTGTGGCCAATGCGAAGATGGGAGAGTGCAGGTCAGACCAGCGCTGTTGCCAACGGGTGCGAAGGTGGGTAGCAATGACCGCAAAATAGTCCGTAAAAGGAACACCTCTATATGTAACTGGAAGGTCATGTACTGCTGACCGCTCAGCAGTGTCTGCCTGTTCATTGCCCTGTACGTCAACATGACCAGGGACCCAACAAAAAACAATATCTTTGTGCTTGCTAGAGATATGGCGTAACCAAAGTTGGATACGAACAACTATGGGGTGAGGTGTATCAATTTTACGGATAGCCTGTAAAGCACTAAGGGAATCTGAAACGACCACAAATGGTGATACAGGCATAGATGCAATACGGATAAGTGCCACAAGAATGGCATACAATTCAGCCGTAAATATGCTAGCCAAGGGTAATAGATGCCCTCGCACGACACTGTCCAGAAACACTGCTGCGAATCCGACGCCGTCAGACGACTTTGAACCATCAGTGTATACTGTGATGGCATGGGAATGAGAGCGTAAGTGGTCTAGAAAAAGAGCGAGAAGCGGCCGTAGGTAGTTGGGCTTTCGCGCAAGGGAGAGGAATAGAACAGATACGGACAGCAGGAACTTTCCAAGGGGGTAGGGGAAAGGGAGATGTCACATGAACATATAGAGGTGGTAGCTGGAGGGAAGACAAGAGTGAATGTAGATGAAGAGAAAAGGGACGAAGTAAGCAGGGACGACGAACAAATAAAGAGCATCTACTAACATCTGTAACAATCCTATACATGGAAGGATTGCGCAGGTCATGAGAGCAAACATAATAGCGAATGCAATGTGCATCATGACGATCGGACAAGGATGGAGGGTTCGCTTCTACATAGAGGCTCTCAACCTGGGAAGAACGAAATGCACCAAGGCATAAGCGTAATCCCTGGTGATGGATGGGATTAAGGATGGAAAGAGTAGCAGGGCAGGCCGCTGAATATATCTGGTCACCATAGTCGAGTTTTGATAAATTTAGGGCTGAATGTAGACGAAGGAGAGTTCTACGATCAGCCCCCTATGAAAGATGTGCTAGGGTTTTAAGAAGGTTCAGCCGGCTGTGACAGGTTGCCTTAAGAGAGGTAATATGAGGTTTCCAGGGCAATCGACGGTCGAACAGGAGGCCAAGAAACCTGACTGTATCATGTTCTGGGATACGTGAGCCGTGAGCGTATAGGTACAATGGATGATCAGAGACCACTGAACGTCTAGCAAACTTAATTTGATGAGTTTTGCCACTAGAAAATTTAAACCCGTGAGTGGTGGCCCAATCAGAAACCCGGTTGATGGCATGCTGGAGGGAAACTGCAATGAGGTGACAGTCAGCACCTGCACAAGCTATAACAAAGTCATCCACATAGAGCGATGACCAAATATTGGATGGGAGAACAGATGCCAGATTATTTATAGCAAGCAGAGTGTTGTGCTCAGAACACATCCCTGGGGGACACCTTCAGCTTGGACAAATTCCAGGGAAAGTTCATTACGAACCCAGACCCGGAAATGTCTGTCAGTTAAGAAGGCCTTAAGGAAGAATGGTAGGTTGCCTCGGAGGCCTAAGGAGTGGGTCTGGGCCAAGATATTATATCTCCAAGTTGTATCATAAGCCTTCTCAAGGTCAAAAAAGATAGGGATAACAGAGTGGTTATTAGCAAAGGCATTACGAATATACATATCCAAGCGTAGCAAGGGGTCAATGGCAGAACGGCCCTTATGGAAGAAAAATTGACTAGGGGAGAGCCTATTGTGCGTCTCTAAATACCACATAAAACGTCTATTAACTAGACGTTCCATCACCTTGCAAACTGCACTGGTAAGAGCGATGGGACGGTAGTGGGAGGTATCACGTCCCATAGTGCCTGGTTTGCGAAAAAGGAGAACAATAGCAGACTTCCACAGCTGGGTAAGAACTCCTTGCGACCATATAAGATTAAAGAGTCGTAAAAGGACAGTAAGAGCAGACTGATGTAAATGCTGTAGCATACGAATATGTATGCCGTCTGGCCCAGCTGGCGATGATCGGCAAGCAGAGAGTGTTGCCTCCAGTTCTTGAAGGGTAAAAGGCACATTATAAGATT